>APFE030164843.1:4196-17896 GCA_000404065.3 Pinus taeda | reverse complement strand
GTTGCCATAATTTTGCTTTCCATTTTTCTTGCTAACCTGAATGCCTTCTCTAATGAATCAGGTTCCCAAAGGCGACCATCATGTTGGATATTATCCTTTAAAGACCCTATGAACACATCAATCCTATGCTCCTCTGGAATATCTTTTACCCTTATGTTCAATTTTTGGAACTCCTCAATGTGCTCCATTATTGAACCCTTTTGTTTTCAATTGGCTAAAAAAAGTGTTTCTTTTTGTATCCTCATAATGTGCCATCAATTCTTCCGTAAAAATTGCCCAAGTGATAAATTGTTTACAAGAGCAAAGCCATTGATACCATACAAACTGATTTGGTTCCAAATATAAAGTTACCATACGTACTTTTGTGTGTTTTGCACATTATTGAGATTAAAAAATTGCTCCATCTGTAATATCCATGTTGCGGGATCCTTGCCATCAAACTTCCTCATATCGATTTTTGGAATATGGTGGGTCTTCGATCCAACATTAGAGTCTATGGAATCATGATTAACATTCTTTTGTTCTCATCATGAGTTTCATTTACTACCCTTTCACCCTTAGTGACCCTTTGTTGTAGCAACTTATTCATATTTATCTTCAATTCTTCCATGCCTGTCTTCAAATCTATCTTCAAATCATCCATCTTAGCTTCCACTCCATTCATCTTAGCTTCTACACCTTTTTGTGCAAGTGACACTTGTTGCACTTGGTCTCGTAATTTTGATATATCATGTTGCATTTCTTCCTCTTCTTCATGAGTCATGCTAGAGCTTTCAGGTCACCTACTAGGTGTTTCCATTTTCTTTCTTCGGGGCATCAATTACTGATGATAATTGTTCACTATGCCCTTTGAATTCCTTCAAAATAATTTTCCAAACCAAGCTTAAGCAAACATTTAAAAAAATATACACACCTTTTTTCACTTTGTAGGAGCTCGATATTGCCTCTGATGTATCTTTGTAATTTCGGATCATCCAATTCTGAAATTTTGACCTGTGGTAGCCCTCTGTGTCCTCTTTCTAATGCCACCAGTCTGACCCCAATTGGATTCTTCAATGAAGAGTTATGCCAAATCTCCCACAGTGACTTGATTATAGACTAATTCAGTAGAGCGAACTCGTACGACGTGCCACGTGTCCCTGTTTTGACTTTTGGCTCTGAAAAATATATACAAGAAACTACAGTCCGTCCTCTTTTTGTACCTTCTTACAAAATTTCAATCTAATGCTCAGAGAGAAAGTTATGACGATTTTCCCCAGGTCACCTGTTTTGAATGTAATTCAGGATTGTGCAAAAGGACCAACTTCCTCAATTCATATCTCTGAAAATATAGCGCGAAAATCTCTGAAATTTGGACCTGAGATTCAGTGCGATGTCTTCTCAAATGGGTTTTGCTTTTAGCTTCTGAAACGTCGGAGAAAAAACGTTATAGCGAAAATGCCACGATGACCTGTTTGGAGCAGCGAAACCCTAGAATCCAAAGCTCTAATACCAAATGTTATGAAACCAGCTCAAGAAAAGATAGAAAAGATATATCAACACCTTAGAATTTAGCCTCTTCGAGGGGGAAACCTCCTTTACATTGCATAAATGAACAATTCTTGGATGATACAAATGAAAAGACCTCCTTTCTATATATAGGAGTCTAATCGGTCATTATATAATCATAGCCTACATAACAATAATAATGTAAGGGCACAATAATAACAAGAGTGGGCTTCTATGGGGCACAATAGTAACAATATGGGCACTACATGGGTACATCCATATAATAAGGGGGTTGTACTAATAATAATAAGGGGTTACACTAGTAGTATAGGGGCCTAACAAAACGGTCTGACTAGCATGGTCCACCTCAGTCAATTGCTCCCCCAATTATGTATGGGAAAAAAATCAAAAATAACAAAAAGGGCCCTCAAGGAATGGAGTAAACTCCCATCAAATACTCCCAAAGATCAAAGAATGAAGTCAGTGCAACGCCTAGAAAAGTTGCAAAGTGAAATGGATACAATAGATATAACTAAAACAAAGCTAGAAAAGGAGCAAGAAGCCCAGTGCAAAATATTTTGCTCCTTCAAAAATGAAGAAGAATATTGGAGATTAAATTCCCGGAGCCTTTGGCTAGAAGCTGGAGATAGAAACACAACATATTTCCATTGACAATGTAGAGTCCGTCTCTCCAGGAATCACATCACATGGATCACCACCTCCGATGGGAGGTCATGCAAAGGAATAGATCAAATAAAATATGTTGTTGCATTACATTTCCACCATATTTATAGTAAAGAGAATGATGACTGTGAAGAAGACAACAAAGAATTCTAAAGAAAATTCTGGCATTGGTCACTAAAGAGGACAATGCAGCATTGTTGAAGCAAACCAATGAAGAAGAAATCAGCAATATTATCTGGTCCATGAATCCAGATAAATTCCATGGGCCAGATGGGTTCACCATTCCCTTCTGAAGGATATGTTGGGACATAATCAAAACAGAACTTATTCAAATGATAAAAGGATTCCTTCAAAAAGCAAAACTGGGTGGCAGCACCAACTCAACATTCCTTGCTTTAATACTGAAAGAGTCAAACCCTGCTTTCTTTGACAAGTTTAGGCCAATCTTTGTATGCAATGCTTCATACAAAATAATTGCAAAACTCCTTGCAAACAGAATAAATACACTACTAAACAAACTCATATCAGATTCGCAAGGAGGCTTCATCAATGGGAGACACATTCTGGATAACGTAATTCAAGTTCAGGAAGCCATGCACTCCAGCAACCTTAGAAATGAGAAAGGCATGCTAATCAAGTTAGACATGGCCAATGCATTTGACAGAGTAAAGTTGTCCTTCCTCTATCAAGTTCTACTCTTTCCTTTGGATTTGACGAAGAATTTCTCAAACTGATCCAATCTTGTGCCATAAGTCCTTGAATTGTGCCTTTGGTAAATGGGAAGCCAACTAATTTCTTCCAAGCCATGAGGGGGTTGAGGCAAGGATGCCCTCTTTCTCCATTTCTTTACATTTTAATGGCAAATACGTTGAGAAGAAAGTTGGAGCAGGACATGATAGCAGGAGCTGCCCCACGTTTGAAAATAACTAAGGATCTTAAAGCAATAAATCACGCCTTGTTCGTGGATGATTCCCTCATGCTAGGCGGAGCTTCAAACGAAATAGCCTCTACGTTCAAAAATACTCTCCAAGCCTACTGCAAAGCAACTGGAGCACTAATCAGTGAAAGAAAAAGTGCAGTCTATAGTTGGAATGCAGAAGAGGAAGAAACTCAAAAAATAGCTCGCAATTTGGGGTTCAATGGATACTCAAAATGGGACAAAATCAATTATCTTGGACTACCATTAACATTAGGCAAAATCAATCTTGGACTGCCACAAACAGATTCAATCTGTGGGAAGGAGTAATAACAAAAATCAAAGGCAAAATCATTGCATGGGGAGGTCAATGGCTAACTCATGGTGGAAAATTAACTCTGATAAAACCCGTTCTTTCATCTCTGCGAATATATCAAGATTCCTACCTCATGACACCAAAGTCAATTTCAGGGCAAATTAATAAAATCATGAAAGATTTTTTGTGGCATGGAGGCAAAGGAAATTAGAACAAATTCCATTTGGTTAAATGGGAGACAGTAAAGAGAACCATGAGAGAAGTCGGCCTTCAAATTCGCAATCCGAACCTCGCCAATACAGCTCTGGGATGCAAGATACTATGGAAGCTCCACAGCGACCCCAATCACCCTGTCAACAAAACATTAAGGCATAAATATATACCAAATGCAAAACTCAGAAACCTACAAAATGCAAACAGCAAAAGTGTTGGGTTGTGTTATATTCTTTCCACATAGTTAACAGGGGGTTTGAGGGGTACCCGTAACCCCACTTTATGGGGTCCGGGGCAGTGCCCCGGAAAATTTTGGTTTTGGACCCTATGTTAGGTTGGGCGGACCCACCTATGGTTTTGTGCATGATTTTCGCACATGTTTTTTGGACGCGATGGTTTTCGGTCCATGGTATTGGATCGGTGGTTTTTTGGTCCATGGTATTGGACGTGATGGTTTTTCAGTCCATGGTATTGGATGCTTCGACATGTATAAATATGTATTGTAACATTGAAAGGAACATAATGAAAAATCAAGCTGGTAGTCTTCGTTTTGAGATCCAGTGGGAAATCTCTGTGTATATGTGTTTTATGTGTTATGCTCTCGCATTCTTATTTTTCCTGTGATTTAGAATTCGTATGCAGGTAATTTCTGTACGGGGTTAAAACCTACAATAGATATTCAATTAGCATCGTAAGTCAATTTATGGCCAAGCTATTGAAATTCATTGGAAAGAAGTGAGGAAAGTTTTTGAATATTTGAAATGACTTCTAATTTTGGTATTAAATATACTTATGACTTTAACGTTGAGTTTTTTATTTTTATTTTTCCTGTGGAAAAAGTCGTAATTTTATTCATAAGACAAAATTACATTTTTTAGATGCTGAAGAGCATATGCAAATGTTCTCTTCGGTTTTCACCGAAACCAAAATATGAAAACATAAATAAAATTGGAATAGCTATTGTTTTCTCCCTTTCTTCTTCTCCACCTTACACCATCTGCCCGTGTTGGGGGTAGCAGTTATAATGGATAGCTGATTTTATGTTATAGTTGTGGAAGAGTCCTTGTCCGACTCCGATCCTTCTGGTCCATGAGTTCTCTTGTTTCCGGGTATTTCCTTTCCTGTTGCTGGGGATCTTGTTGCTACATGGGGTTGCTGGGGCTTCCTCTTCTTTTTGTGTGTTGCCCTGTACTATTTGTTCATCTTCTTCTACATTGTGTTCTACATTCTCTGCTGTGTCCACGTCAGTCACCAAAGGCTCTATATGTTGCCATCCTTTCGACTTCCTTTGTTGCTTCTTGCTCCTATTGGGGGTGTTTCTTGCATGTGGGCATGCACTAAGCATGTGACCTGTTTGTAGACATCCACGACATCAGAATGCTGTGTTTTCATAATATAAGCGTTGTGTCCACTGTGTATTGTTGAAATTCAGGATTATACTTTCTAGTAGGCCTTGGCTGAGGTCTACTTCGATACAAATTCTGGCAAAAGTAAATATTCCCTTTATGCATCTCTTTGAATCAGTCTTTATGAATTTACCCAAGGTGTTTCCAATAGCGATTAAAGCCTTGTGATGCTAGAAATGTAAAGGAAGGTTATTCAACCTAACCCAGACTGGCATCTTTGATACCACCATAATGTTTGCATCAAATTCTGGAAACCATGGAGTGACGAACAGTCCAGCACTGCCCCAGAACCATGGCCCCTAGTTGAGGATAATGTCCTTTTCCTCTTCTATTTGAAATATTACTATAAAAAACCCCTTGGGGCATAAGTAGATTTCGCAGTTTGGTGTCTGGATAGTATGTATCCATTGATGCAATACATCAGATCTGGGCCAAAAACCATTAAATCTACAAATAACTGCATAAGTGTGTAGAGCTGAGTATATAGTATTTACCTCTGGTATATCAATGGTGAGAGATGGGCTCTTAGGTTTTTGTTCTACAATGTAGGGCCCCGGAAGTTCAAAGGCAGCTGTGGGATTGGTCTGTGCTTTCCCTTTGCCCTTGACTGCATCCTTGAAAGAACCTGTGTTCTTTGAGCTAGTTCTAGAGCATCTGCCTCACAGACGGAGATTGCTGGTAATGGTTGAATCTGATATTATGTTGTAGTCCTGAAGGATATGATTGTCCTGAACTGTGCCCCATATAGATCATATTTTTTCCATGAGTTGGTATGCCGAGGAGGCTCTATATATTAAATATCAGATCCCGGATCCTGCATCCCTGCCATAGCCTTAAGCAATGGTGCCTGCCGTCTAGTGTTTTGATAAAGATCTGTGTAAGGTCCACAGTTATAGGATCTGTCTTCACCTGTGGCTGACCTCTATCTATTGCCCAGGATGACCTGTTGTGATAGGCCGGGATGTTATGTCAGACAAACCCTAGCTCATCCCTCTTCCGTCGACGCTTCTCAGTCCAGGTTTTCAGATCTGCTGGATCTTGGCGTATCTTTTTAGCGTGAGCCAGATTGGTTAGATCAATGGCATATATGGTGTATTTGTGCCTTTTCACGATGGGAGTGAGCAACCCAACTCCTTGCAGCAGTCTTCCAGGGGCTTTAGTAGCAAATCTGGTGTATAGACCTCCATTAACGCAAAGGATTTGGCCATTGATGGACTCACTCTCACGGTGAGCCAAGAAAGCAACCACACGAGCTATGTCCTTGCACTCACCAACAATAGGACCAGGGGCTACATAGTTAGTTGTGACTCCGATGCCCTTAAGCTCCATCGTCAGGATCTGAATCATGGTCTCCATTTTTGCTTTGCTTGTGGTGTAAGCCTTCATGTAAATGTTCCGAGTTGCTATAAGATCTGACAAACGTTTCTGAATTGTTCCACGCGCCTCCTTCCAAGCAGGTTTTCCCATAGCCATGGAAGCATTTTGAGATGGCTAGAGAAAACAATCGGAACCCTTAAGCACAGGGCCATGGAAAATCTAGCGTGGGCCAAGACACTGAGATCCAAAACATACTCGCCAATGGCCACGACTGGCCTTGGCTACTGTTCAGGCGTAGGCCTGAACACTCCATAGGGCAGATTTTGCGTTGAAAATAATGAATCCTTTGGGATGTTCAAGAACAAAACGAGACTTCTTCTCGCCATGCTCTCAGTTTCAACTTACTTTGACGTTGAGTTGGTAGCTTATTCTAATTCAAATTGGGTCAGAAATCTTGATGACAAATGATAAACTTCAAGATATGCATTCAACCATGGGTATGAGATCATGAAATGGATTAGTAAGAAACAACCAATTATTTCTTTATCATCAACTAAAGTTGAATATAAAGCTTTATGTAGTGCTTCTTATGAATAAATATGCTTGAGGCGAGTTCTTGAAGATTTGGGAGAAGAACATAAAACATCAATGATTATCAAGTGTGATAACCAAAGCTCCATCCCACTAGTCAATAATCATTTGTACCATACAAGATCAAAACGTATTGAGATTGATTATCATTTTGTCAGGGAAAAGATGTAGTCTAAGGAAATTGATTTAATTTATTGTAATACCAATGAAAATGTGATTGTCATCTTTACAAAACCTTTTGGAAAGGAAAAATATGAATTATTTGGAAATCACTTAGGTGTGTTAGAAAATACATTTCTCCATTAAGGGAGAGTGTTAGAATAATGGATATATTTCAAGATTATAGTATTATTAACACTTTATTATGTCTCATTGAGATTATGTAGATTTTAGATCATATTTATGAGGAGGTTGTTCAAACTCCTCAACCACTTTCTAATCCTATATATGTAAGTGTTTTATGGCTGAATGAATGCAAGTGCGAGTGTGGGCAGTCTCTAGATTGAGCTTTTCCTCACCTGAGTGTTGCATCTCTCATATTCCCATCACTTTGTCTTCCATTCTCACTATTTAATAGCTATTCCATGATATAGATTGATCAAAATTAATTATGTTGTAATTAATGAATAGACTTACACAATTAATTTCAATATAAATTTGCACCCTCCTCGCTTGATCGTTTATCGAACATATTTTTGCATGTTAGTCACAATGTCATGCTTGCAATCATGTTATGGTCATGCATAGAGTCTGCCTTTGTGTGTACGAGTTGTATTCTCTATGTAAACATTTTTCGCACTCACACATGAAGTTGTATGCATTGTCACGCGAGTGTCATCAAAGTCATTCAATGATTTATCACAAGTGTCACACTTGTCACTTGCACCATCAGTCAGTCACACTGAGTGTATGTTGTCTTGATGGTTCAAGGCATCTTGTGGTCAAGTCATGTTGAGTGTTTGTTCACAAGGTCATGCATGTACGAAGTCACTCTTTCACACACTTAGTCATTTTGCTGAAGCTATGTAGACCAGACCAACCCCAACAGTCAGACCTCCACTGAGCTGCATTGAGCAGTTTTAACCCTTAGTGAACATGTACTACTGCCCAGGCAGTTTGCACTGCGCAATCCTGGAATCGACCAGACTGACTGTCACCTAGAAAAATGTAGAAGTTTCTCAGCAAGCCATCTCAATCTGCGATGCTCGCAAACAAATCAACCAAGCCTCCAGCAGGTCAACCGAAGAGATTGACTGGGAAGTGACCCCGGGCCTCACTCCTCCAAAACAATTGTGTAGAAGTTGATAGCATGCCGGCTTCTGCTGACTGAAGAAACTGTGCAGACATGCCAGATAGAAACCCACTACCTATCACTACACTGCCCTCAAAATTTGCATTGTTTTTCCAGCAGGTCACCCTCTCAGTCGGCCTGCTGCTCATCCTGAAAACTGCACAGTTTTCATGAGCAGTCTCCCAGTTGTCTATGATCCTGCTCAGCTTAGAAACTACACAATGATGTCCAACAAGCCAGCCTCCCAGCTGTACGTAGGTTTTGCCAGCAACCTCCCACAACCTATTGCCACCTCCCTAGAGAAATTGCGCAATTTTTGCCAGCAACCTCCTGCAGCCCATTGCTAGCTCCCCAGACAAATTGCATAGTTTTCACTACCAGTCTTGCTTTGCTACCTGCACTGCCTCCCTAAATAATTTGCGTAGATCTTCCCTCTAGCCAAGAAATATCCCGTAGACAGTCACTGTTGATCTGGATTTTCCATCTCAGCCTCCCAATGACCACTGCACAATTTTCATGGACAGTGCCCAGAGCCCACATCCCAACTTGAAATCTGCCTTGCACAGCGGCAAAGCCTTGTTCTCTCTCTCTGTCACCTGCTCTTATAGACATATTTGGGCACTTCAACTCCAATATTATATGTCGATAAACTAGGGCTTGTTAACCCCTAAAAGTGTTGTTTCATACCCAAAAGTATCATGGTCAACTGATTACATCATTCCTTAAAAGTTCCACCTAAAAAACCATCCAAAACTAGCCAAAACAAGAACATATTGACTGCTCCACTATCAGGGTGCAATGCATACTGACTTCTACACTAGCCAGGTGCAATGCATACTGAAGAGGCCTTCTGTAGGGTGCGATGAGCAAGAATGGACAAATGTCCAAGACAATTTTCTAAGTGGATGCTCATGGAATCTTCTAGAAACTTCTCCTATGACACTTGCCTCTCTGAATTCGCCCAGGGATGAGTAAGAGGTCCAAGAAATCTCCAAGTGGAACCAAAAACAACAAGTGGAATGACATTAATCAAAAACCCAGAGATGACTCACACCCTTGCACACATCTATAAATGGATCCCTCATTTGAGAGATCTGGGGGCTGGAATTTGGTAATTTGCAAGGAAGTGCTGATAGTTTGTATTTGAGGAAGATCATTGTATTGTTGGTGTGATCTTGCTTTTCATGAGGTGGAGAGGGCTTTGATGCTGGGAGGATGATGCTGGATCAGACAGCTGGGTTGTAATTCTCCCTTATATTTAATAAAGTTCTTTGAGTTTTCTTCCATACAACTATGCAATTGTGAATGCTATTATTTGTGAATGCCATTGTATGTTCATTGTATTTCTGATTCTACAATGCTTATGATATAATAGATTAAGATGCTTTGACGATGTTTTGTTATTGTGTTTCTACAGGTATTCTCCAAGCAGGATAAGTAGGAGAGGAGTGGCAAACTCTGTGAAGGAGGAGAGAGATCAAGCAAGGAGTTAAACAGAAGATCCAGGTTGGTTCCTTTGCCTCTCTCTTATCTATCATACATAGAAGAAATCCCAAATTGCTTTAATTGTTTGTTTCTAGGATAGCTACCAATCCTAAAGGGCTAGTCGATCGAAAAGACACTAGTTTTACCAGAAAAAAAATGGCGACTCCGCTAGAGATCGAATAGATGTTTGTTTGTTATTGTTGTTTGTTTTATAAACTATAGACAAAGCCTGAAGTTAGCCAGATAGCCTTCGAACTTCTCTTGCTCTGCAATTGTATAGTAGATGAATGCTGCTTTAGTCAATCTCTGATTTAGTTTATGAATTGAACATCTAACTTACAAACATTCTAGATGCCCTTTTGGTAGCTCAGTAACCTCTCAAGATCATTCCTCTATACTTTTCTCTTTACTGTCCATCATAGCTCAGCTTAACTCACTGAAATCAGCTGCAAATTTGAGCCAAAACCCATCTCAGTTGCATTCCCTAGCCCATCGCATTGTCTGTCACTGTCAACTAGTATGCATCACACCTCCTGAGCCTGAAAAGTGCGATGCATCCCTGTTTCTATGAAGCCCAGGTGTGATTACTGATTGAACCTATTTCCCTTCTTGAAATTTGGGGTTTTTGTCCTTGTTTTAAGCTCTGTTTAGTTGTTTTTGCTGCTTATGAACAATACCTCATTATTGAAGCCTCCTTGCATTACATAGATCAGCCTCCATTGATTAGGATTAGTAAATGTTTTTATGTGTTTTTCCATCATTTACAATCCTTTGTCAAAAATTTGCTTAAATCGATCTGTCATTTTGGTACAAAAAGTGTCGTAATTGTCGTTTTGTGTCAATAAGAGAAAGTGTCATTGAGTCTTCCTTTCCTGGACAGTCGATTGAACTTTTTGTCATGCATTTGATTTGATTTGTTGATATTTGAAGTGTCAAAATAATTTTCTATTCGAAATTGAAAAGTGTCGTTTAGTCTTCCTTTCTATTTTGAAAAAGAAATTGTTGAAATGTCGCATTAAGTAAAATATTTCAGATCTTTGCTATACTTAGTTTTCCTTTTTGACATTTTTCACATTAAGGGGGACGAAAAACAAATACATGCATTTGCATTTAGCTTGCATGCAAAAAATGATTTAGGAAAGTGCATTTAGTGTGTGCTCTTTGCTCTTTGTTTGAAAGAATCATAATTTTCTTTCCTTAGTAGCTAGGATTTTCATTGCTCAAAATAAACAACGATTGTTTATCATTGTAGATTGCATTTTAGGAATTTTCAATCAACATCATGTGGTGAACCATTGAAAGGCAAACTTTTAAACAAGATAAACTCTAAAATAAATTTCAATGAACTTAACAACGCTTTGGAACCTAACGCAACACATCTAGAGGTCTAGGCTAGAGATGTGTTTCGGCATTGTAAAAACTAGTAACTATCATTTTCATTGAAGGTTGAGTGATTCTTCCTCTTTGATACGACAAGTGCTAGCACGGACTTGTGCTTCCCGTATCGTCAAGTATATATTGGGAGACCACAATAGGATTATATCCTTTATCCATAGGAAGTCGTGTCTGCCACCCTATCAATTGCAATGCAATGAACACAACATTCAGGCAGATTCACTACCGTACATAAGTCCTTGGTAATTTCTCTTTAATTTATAACTAAGGTGTATATTGCAGTTTTTCAATTGTTTTGGTAATCCGTCTGTCTAGATTTCCAGAGTAGTCACTTTCGTTCCTTTTCGACTCTTTAAAAGAATAGGTCCATCTGAGCACTTGTCACTTCAGGCTCATTAAAAATCAAAGGGGACTAGAGTCATCTTTAGCTTTTTCTCGACTCTTAAAAATTGAAAAAGAAAAGTTGTGTCAAAGTGTCATTAAAATTTATTTAATTCAGAATAACAACCCTGTTCCTTATTTGATCCTAGGTTGAGATATATGGAGACAAATCTAGGATCCACCAATCAAGGAATCCTTTTGAGGGGAATCCTAGTCCATTTTCTTCGTAGGGAAATATTAGTGCTCTGTATATGGCCACATTGTCCCTCCCAGGAATTACAATTGGCCTGCCAGTATGGCTATTCTCAACCTCTGTGGTTCAAAATCCCATGTTTCTACAATAATCAAATCAGCATCCAGTTGATACTGAAGTTAACCCTTCACCTTCTACTTCGTTTGTTTCTCCCTCCCCTTCTTCCTCTTCGCTTGGTGAAAATAGTAATGCTAGTAACCAGGTATCTGAGAAGAAGAAGAAAGGGAAGGAGAAGAAGAAGAAGAAGCTGATTCAGCGAGGGGCAACCATGCAGCCTCTGGTGAAAATCCATACACTAAGCTCTCCAAACCTAGATCTCCATGCATAATTTGTAGAGGAGACCATTTTCATCGAGAATGTCCATGCATTCCTCAGATCTTGAGAGAATGGTCCCCCCGTTTGCACAAACAGGTTTCATCAACCTCTGGTGATCATGTTGACAGCACACCATCAACTAGTGAAAATGAAGTGCATGGACAGAAAGGAAAGGTCAAAATTCCATGTAGGTTATGTGAAGGGGACCATACCCTTCACCGTTGTCCTTTTTTGGATGAAACCAACAGAGTCTTGCATAATCATCCCGCTTCACCGTAGTGACTTCTATTTGGATATAGGAAACTCTCCCCAAGTCCTTTACTAGTTGAAAATCCGACTAACATAACTCAACCATCAGTTGAAACACCTATCATTGAAAGTGAATCTTCTGAGTCCATACGGGACCAAAGTCAACAGGTTGAGATGGTAGTCGACCTAGTTTTACCTTAGAAGATCATATCCTTCCCGAAGAGGGTGAAAACGATATCATTCAAATTCTCTTTATTACTTCAGAGTCCGATGAACTTGGGGGAAATCCACTCGTTCCTTCATGATAGGAAGAGAATCCTCCAGTTCCCGCGACTCAAGGGTTTATTTCTCCTGTTTATTCGGTAACCCCTCCGAGCAGTCTAGTCACTTCCTTCAATTGGAATTGACTAGAAAGATTCTACCTTCCTTCTTATGTACCTTTCCGGATCATAGTACAAGTTTACAAAATGATCGTGTTTGGCTCTATCATAGATGAAGGGGCATCAGTGAGTATCCTTTCCTCAACTACTTGGAAAACGCTTGGTTCGCCATCGCTTATGCCTGTCCCCCATAATTTGTTAGGCTTTAACAAAGGAACCAGTCGACCGTTAGGGATCCTTCCTAAGTTACCAATAACTTTGGGAAGGAAAACCGTTCACCTGAACATGATGGTAGTCCAAGTACCATTAGATTACAATTTACTCCTTGGACGTGAGTATGTTTACAACATGGAGGCTATTGTTTCAACACTCTTTCGAGTGATGTGTTTCCCACATTAAGGCAAAATTGTCACTGTTGACCAGCTTTCATTTCCTGGTTCACGTATAGCTCCAAGTCGATCATCATCCCTAAATGGTCCTTTTGCATCGAGAGTGTCTCTTCAACCTTCATTCCATCTACCTAATTACTGCGAGTAGTCTGGTGAATGTAATGAAGCTTAGGGAGCATGCACCCTTGTCTGCTTTGGCGGACAAACCCAGCTGAAAAAGATAGGTTTCCCTGTAGGTTATGTGATTGGTCTGAAACACCATTCACTTTTATCTGCGCTGTGGACGAAGCCAAGGAAGTGTTTTTTCTACTCTGTGAACGAAACCATCCTACCATATGAATTTCCCTGTAAGTTAAGTGATTGGTCTGACACACCATTCACCTTTGTCTATTTGGTGGACAAAGCCAAGGAAGTGTTTTGTCTAACCGCTGAAAAAAACCATCCTGATTAACCACAGTGACTTCCATATGGTTACTAGAGACTCTCCTTTTCATCATGCTAGGGGCATGCAACCCTTTTTTCAATTTCATTTTCTAGCCTTTTAGCTTTTTAGCTTTTTAGTTTTTTAGATTTTTAACTTCTTAGGTTAGGTGATTGGTCCAACACACCATTCACCTTTGTCTGCGCTGTG
>APFE030164840.1:19576-69318 GCA_000404065.3 Pinus taeda | reverse complement strand
AGGTAGGAGTTGGGACACTTAGAACCACCAAGGTTAAAAATAACCACACATGTAAACCAATGGTTAACCCACGGAGAGACAACATCGCCATATAAGGAGCACCAACAATTCCAAAAGAAGGAAAAGGACCAGGATTCCCAACCGAGGGGAACCCTTGATTGGTGGACTCTGGAAATGTTGCCATTGGAATCGACCCTAAATAATCACGAAGGAAGATAAATTTAACCAAGAATATTTCGTGGGTAGTTAATTTTAAGACAATGAAACAAAACTTTGCCTTTTCATGTTTTAAGAGTCAAGAAAAGGATGAAAGGTGACTCTAGTCGCTTTCAGAATTAATGAGCTCAAAAGGGCAAGGGCTCGATGATATTTTCAAATTTAAAGAGTCAGTAAAGATAAAAAATGACTACTCAGGGTACTCTATGCATAAAGGATTACCAGGTAACCATGAACTGCATAATACCTCTCGGCGAACCGAGAAGTACGGGCAGGCAATCTCCTCAAATGCCATGTTCAGTGTATCACGTTTACAAGGTGACAAACTCAACTTCCTATGGATAAAGGATTGCAGACTTAGTGGGGTCTCCCTTTATATACATGACAGTACAGGGAGCATAAATCTGTACTAGCGTTGTCTAATGCCGAAGCGAATGACAATTGCTAGGTTTAAAGACACCATAACACATCTCTAGCCTAGACCACTAAATGTGAGCATTAAGTTTCAATGCTTCCTTAGGTTAATTCAATAAATTTTAACGGTTGATCTTGAATTAGGTTTCAATTTCAAGGCCCTACCACTATCATCTGACAAAACTCCTACATGTAGATATATGAGAAAAGAGATCTTTGTCTTCGATGAAAGTTAACACTAATTTGAGAGATAGGGAACAAAAAATCAATGTAACAATCAAAGAATGAAATCTTTCACTAATATATGTCCTAAATGCACTTAATCTTCCCTTAACAAGTTCCATTTCATTTCCATGCCTATGATGATGCAATTCTAGCTTCTCAATAACGCTACTAATACAATATTTTCTCTTAAGTAAACTAGAATGATGTTCTTCTTTTCATAAAATGCAAAATGAATCTTTCACATAAAGCACTATAATGAAAATTTTCACAATTCTGAACAAACAAGCATCAATCAAATCCAAAGGATGATAAATGAAACTAAAAAAAACTTATTTCCTGAATCAAACAAACCAAACCCATAAATGCTTCAATCAAGAAACCAAGAAATGTAATCTATGCTTGGAAAGAGAAAAGAGACACTCAAAATAAGAGAACAAATGAGACTCTTTCACTCATTCAATTGAAAACAAAGTATCCTAGTCATTTCTGGGTGGAAGAAGAGAGCCTGAGGTTCAAGACACACTGGCACTGAATGAGAGAAATTCTAATTTTTCTTAACTCATAGACCAGAGTGACTTTTGGGCCAAAAGTAGCACTGATTGGCACAACTTTCACGCTAAAACTAGTGCTGATAGGCTTGACGGCGTGACTGTTTGGCCAAAAATAGTGTTGATCGAGGGATTCAAAGAAAAGATAAAAAATAACTTCTAACAAGGCTAGACTTAACACATCGGAGGGTGGGCTAAACCAAGAAAGCACACAAACTAAGCTAAATGAAGCTCTCTAGTAAGGGAGAAGATGGTCTAAAAGGCTTACAGGGTTGAAATCATGAAAGAAAAACACACTGGCCAAGGTTTGGGAAAAACCATAATAATGACTTACAGACATCAACGTGACTTCCTAATTGACAACAAGCACTAGAGGGAGGTCAGCATGACTGTTTCTCAGCATATCGCGTTGATCAGCACGACTGTTAGCAAATTAAGCGCGTTGAGTGAGGGAGCCAAGAAAAGAAATAAAAATTTTAAGGCTAGGACTAGATTTGCTACTATGAATTTCAAACTCAGACCAGTAAGCAAAGAAGAAGAAATAGAACCAAATGGAAAAAGCGGAACTAGAAAAGTTCACACAAAATCATGAAATCTCAAACAAGACAAACAGAAGGATTGGCTCCCCAGTATGGTCGCCAATTTGCAGTGAAGTAAAATTATAACTGTGGACACAAACAAATTCCTCTAGCCTGATAATGGGTCTAGCCACAACTGATACATTCTATGGTAGATTTACTTAGGTTATACCCAATTGAGAGGGCCTACCTCTTAGTACGCTTATCCCGTTTGATGATGTCCTTACTTGCTCACTCCAGCTATCTCTCGCTTCCTTCTTCAAACACCTAGAACAAGTAAACAACAACAAACAACAATCGTGATAATAGACAAATTTTACTTCAACTTACTTAATAAGTCAAGAAACATTAAGCCATTAATATGTAACATGAAAAATCATGTAAGAAACAAATCGATAGTTGCATATATATTGAATCAAGAAGAGATTACAACCATTGTCTTGATGTTTCCATTCTCCTCTGACAAGATCAAGTTCCCACACACTCCTGCTAACATTCCATGATGGCCTCAACAACAATACTTTTAAGGCTCTTCCATTTAGGCTTCACTCCAAACCAAATTCACACTTCTCCCTCACACAACTAGAGAGATACAACTATGAATAGCTTGCTTTTTACTCCAAACTTAATTAGCACTAACACACCCACATTAACACTAGCTTGTGCTTGCGAAAAAGGGAGGTTTATATAGGATGAATGGATAGGAGATGGATCCTCTTCTCATGGGAGAAGGCCTTATCCCTTGAGGTAGTTCCTTCATTTTAGGGGAAAGGATCTCAAACTGACATTCTCAACCCCATCCGGGCAAACCATTTACCAGACTTTCGTTACGAAGCTTCTAGAGCTATAACCTTTGGCTTTTTATTTAAAAAACATTCCATAAGAGGACCGGCACGACTGGAACAAAGCTCAGTCTCTCTAGTTAGCACTAGGTACAATTCTAATCCTTGCATATTGGAGTGAGGAAGACAAGTGCCATTAGCGTCAATCTTGTAAATTGGGCAAAACAGAAGTTTCAGGAGAAATGGTGCAAAAGGGAATTGATCTACTCATGAAGAGGGATACAATGGGATTTTCTTCATGAAGGGAAAAAATGTAGGGTTCAATGTAGATGTCCTCTAGGATCAACAAACTAGGAGTACAGGGACAGTGAAAAAATCTTGTGTAACACCATGGTACCAGTCTGAACCAAAAATAGAATAAGCCTATGTCCATTGCCTCTCCTATCAGGTGTATCCGAGAATTTTCCATCCCCGATGGTATCATCCATGTACGACTTGTTCCCATCATGAGATATGCTACCATAGACTCCATTAGTCCTATCCTCATGTCCATCATTGATCCTAAGTGGTTCCTGTCTCTGCAAGTCTGACAAAATCTAAAGGATAACTGCATTATCCTATGCTTGTTTCTCCTATGTCCCGGTAAGTATCTCTTGTGATTGAATTATCTTGCCATTATCTTCTTTGAAAATCCTTCTTTGTTCCTTTAAAATTCTCAAAGTGTATGCTATGTGAGTGGAGTACTCATCACCATGCTTCTCATCTAATCTATATGGAAAATATCGTGAACTGTATCCTACCATCTTGCTAGTCATATTTGACCTTGTTCATGCAAGTATACCATGTTAGCTAAACCAAAATATAAACATAATCAACATACCTTAATTAGTTCAGGGGAGGATATCTCATTTGCAAGATCAACCAGATTAGAAAAATACATGTAGAATCATAATCATAATAGTATATAGACATCATCTCAATCATCATCCTAGTTACCATGCATGATGCCATAACTATAACACCAACTAGAAACAATGCGTGCATAACAACATATAGACACTGTCATGCATTCATGAAAAACAAACCCCAATGACAACAAGGCTGCAGAAATGACCATCACCATGCATGCACATCAAGCACATATACCACCAGCATAATGAACACATATGAAACCAACATGTATGCATGACAACCACATTCCACCCATCCAGTCCAAGGGGTGAACCATTTTCTAATACCAATATGTAACACCCTCCTCCCACGCTTACCTAAGCTTACTAGTCCATCATGGTAATTATGTGACAATGAGTTATTATGATATGATTCAACCTCCTAGATCACCTTAAGTGGAATCGACAAACCAACACTTTACAGACCTCCCTCAGGTGTTATAGGACCCCCAGGAGCTAACCAACCACTCCAGGTGCCCAACCCCTAATTTAACTTAGTATTTCACTGAACTAAACCCCTAGTCACTCCCATGACAAGGCTTGCATGTGACTGAAACTCTCAAACCATTCCCACAAGCCTATTTCCTAGCGACTTCAATGTTTTTCAACCACTTTTGTGCCAACGACCATGGAATTTAAGCCACTTTTTCAAGCTAGGAGCTAGGTCTCTGCCCGGAACTTGAAGAAACTATCAAGAATGATAAATAATACGAAGAAAAGGCCTCTAATGCGAAACTTGGACAAGGAATCAACATGACCCATCCTAGCCATGACAGGTATTTTATAAAACACATCATAAACATGTAATGTACAGGTCATAAAAACACATATGAACACAGGGACCTCATAGTTATCTGAGATTTGTCAAGAAGGTATGATGCCCTCTAACAATAGATGCATTATTATGTTTTAGATCGTACATTCATTAACCCTTCATTTAATAATCAAAACATGATGAGATCCATAACCAAATTCTGTCATAGAACCATGCTTATAACCAACAAATTAGTAATGATAGAACAACCATTAAAATCACATAATAAAAAACAAATTTACTCATAAAACTTAAGAGGAAATATTCCTACTATTCATATGCAAAAGTCAAACAATTCAGGTACTTCCACATACCATTCGACCATAGATTAGGTTGAACCAAATATTTCTTTCATCCAATCACCCTTGTGCCATATTCCAAACATGAATGTGGGACTCACAACAAAACTAACTAGGGTTTCTCAGGGTTTACCATGTATCCCACCAAAACTGGTCAAGGGATTCCTAGGCCTGTAAATCTCATCTATAGAACTAGGCTTTATTGTGTATCCCACCATTACCGGTCAAGGGATTCCTAGGCCCAAATAAAGAAACATATACTACATGCTTTACTACAATGGTGCCGTATACCAGTCAAGGGATCAATAGGCCCTTATTAAGCATGGATGCCTCAAGATCTCTCCACCTAAACCATGTAGAATTTTCTCGTATCCACCCTTAGGCTTTACCATGATCCCACCATTATCGGTCAAGGGATTCCTAGGCCCTGGGGAATTTTCATTAGACCACCCCACTTAGTTACGAAACCATCAAGCAATGCATCTCAACCAAGTAAAAGAAACCCATCACACCATGGTTATCTAGAAATGGACAGGTAAGGTTGAAACCATTGTCACACCTAGAAAAACCATGCCAATGACAACAAGAGAAACAAATACACACATGCATGTACCATGCATGCCAAAACTAGCAAGGAAATCATACATGCAACTTGATACCTACAACTAATCCCGTTGTAGCTGCTTGATCCAACTCTTCCCTTCCTTGATCTTTGCTTCCTTTTTCTTTTGTGTTCTTCCTTTGCCTTCCTTTCTCCAAAGCTAGATTTCTCCAGGAATGCTCTAAGTGTGGAAGAGTATGAGAGAGTAGAGAGAATAGAGACAGAGCTCCAAAACTGAACTGACAAAAGGTTGTGAACTGATCCTTAGAAGCCTTTTTATTAGTGAAGCCTATATTTTCTTTAATTTTCCATTATTTCCTTCAATTTCCTCCTCACATGCAACCTGTGACCTTTCACCTTCATTTTCTCCTAATTTCCTTTATTCTCATAAATAATATGCCAATTAATGCCTCTTTCCTTTCCAAAGCCTTTTCCATTGCCTTTTCCAATTTCCCTTAGCCATAATAAACGAAATGAACACCCACTAGGATGTGTTTCCCAACATTTAGCTTGGAATAAGTGTCCCATGACCTTGGTCTTATTTTTCCTTTATTACATTAAATTTTAACTCGGGGTTGTGACATTTGGGTTCTTTTCAACTCTCCTCAAGCCACATTGACTTTCCTCTTTCCCCAACCAATTCCCAAGACCCTTAAATCACAAAAGGAAAGAAAAAAAGAAAACAAGAAGAAAAACCATCGAAAAACAATAACAATATGACACCACAAAAAAGTGGCATGGTCATGCACCAAGCACAAAAATATTGCAAATCAAGCACCAACAAATCACAAAAGATTGAAAGCACAAAACTAGCAACAAACACCATGACTAAACCCCCATGGGTTCCCAATGCTTCCAAGGAAAATCTCACCCCGAGCCTTCTTCAAGATTTCATGGAAGCGTCTTTTGTCATGCAATCCCTTACATCATACTACCACAAGCACATATCTGTCAATGTATAAATAAATATAAGAATATACCTGTCACCTTACATTGTTGTTGCTAGCATGCTGACTTGTAACTAGACATGTACACATATTGTCTCTCAAGGGACTTCAATTCCTTGATGAATCCAATTATGAATGGAATCCAACTGTTATACCTGTCAAATACATGTTCATGAATAGAGCACATATCCACATAAAATTAGGAAAATTCAAGGTTAAGAAGACTTCTTGTATTCATGCAAAGCACTCATTCATTTGGAATTGTGGTTTCCAAACATAGCCAAAGGAATTCTCACCCAATTCCTTTGTTTTAGCTTTTCCTTGTTGTAATCGAGTCTTATTATGTACTATCTTATCATCTAGTCACGTTTCATAAGATTCCAAATAAACCAATACCAAATTTTCAATGAAATTGATCTAACTATTAGAGCCCGATAATACATTTCTCGGCATGAGAATCATATCGACGATATTTCACGAACTTAGAACTTATGCTAGGGAATATCAAACATCAATGTTTAGGGACCTAAACCATATTACATAATGTAAGATGTAGCATTAATCAGACCATATAACCAAATATCCTTTCTGACTGCATGCCATAATCATCCATGTTAAACCAAAAAATATTTTGCATCAAAAGCATAACCCATGCTTCCAATATTTCCAAAATCATATGAATAATGATGCCACATGTTGCTCCATAGCTTAATAATCACAATATATGTGTTTTTTTAATACCATATGATTTTTTATAATCATAATGCGTGATTCTATCCAATGGATTATTGACCATTAACACATTTTATCACTCAATTATATTCTTTGAGAGGGGTCCCACCTATTAGGTCTTTTGTTTATAATTAGATTTGACAAACGGTATTAGTCATGGGTGAATTTGGTTTCAAACATCTATAATGGATTTCGATATTTGATTAGTGTTTACCATCGTCAACATCATCCACATCCGAGCTTCTTTCAATTTGGTTGCTTGAATCAGTGGCCATGAGATTCTTCTTCTTATTGTTTTTCTTTTTTTGTTTAGTTTACACTCTAGATGAATCTTCTAACACTTCTCCTATATAAGCCCATCAATGTTACAACGGATGCAATGGTAGTTGGGATCTTTGAAATGGTGTGTTTTGGCTGCCATCTTTTTATCTTTTCCTCATTTCCACTTCTTCTTCCTCTCATTAGAAGAGTCAAGCTACCCCTTCTACTTCCATCCATTTGATTTCCATTTTTTCAAGATTATGTTCTCTACGCATTGTTCCTATAAACAAGCATCGTCTATTGATCTAGTCTTGAATAACATCGCTTACTTCCATAGTTGGTTGTGTAGACCCCCCAAATACTCGAGAAGTATGTTTGATTTATTTAGGGAGATACCCAACACTATGTCCATATTTTTGAATTTTGTGGTAGACTCTTGTATGATCTACCTCCATTTTTTCCTAAAGTAGTACCACGGGATCCATTGGTCCTCTAAATACAAATTAGGGTAAAATTGTGAGTTATGAGGGTTTTGAATTCCTCCCACTTAGTCACTAGAGGATATCCCTCCAACCTTTAGGTCTCCATGTGGATTTCCCACCAAGTTAGGGCATGACATTCTAATTTCAATTGTGTAAATG
This sequence comes from Pinus taeda, assembly GCA_000404065.3. NCBI lineage: Eukaryota > Viridiplantae > Streptophyta > Pinopsida > Pinales > Pinaceae > Pinus > Pinus taeda. The sequence continues at coordinate 61,310 of APFE030164840.1, read as the reverse complement.
AAATATTATGTTCTTCCTCAATATGATGGACACTGAAATACACTTCTAATTGATCCAACCATTCATTTATCTTAAAAGTGTTTATATCAATTTTTTAAGGCTTGATATCAACCTTCACTTCCATTTTGAATAGGGATTATGAATGATTCATGACACTCAAATTGCGTTGATCTTTTTCAGGTCCTTTCTATGCCTAGTTTTTTCTTTCTTCTAGATCTCCTGGCCTCCCATCTGATTTTTTATGGGCATTAGAATCCCCATATTCTCCAAATAGCCCAAGTCTTTTTCGTAGGACCACCATGATGAGATTTACATTACAAGATTAGGAGGGTTAGTCAAATATTCGTTGCCCATGACTAGGGTTTTATGACTTTTGGCTTAGCTGATCTAGATCCCATGCAAATATCTAGAATATATAAAAAGAAACCAAATTTGATACCAATATGATCTATAAACTATCATGGATATTCCATTGGACAATTTGTTACAATATCTAATAAAACTATATTTAAAAATTTGAAATATGCATTAATAGGTTTTTATTTCCCTTTATATTTCTAGATTTCTAGATCTATAGATTATTGTTAATTGTGTATGCATGCAAAATAAATTATGCAAAAATTAGATAGCAATGAAACTAAAACTCACAAATCACAATTTGGCACGAGATATGACTTGAGAAACCCTTTCGGAAGAAAACCTAGCTAGAAGGTGAGGTTGCTTTACTCTTTTTCTCTAAATTAGAAAATGTCCGAGTAAAAAGAAGTATGGTCTATGTCTGGTGGGATACGACAATACAAAAATCCTCTATGTGTGATCTACATCTTATCCCTCTTATTTATTTTTTCTAATCTATGGAACAAATGCACTCGAAAATGATGGAACCCCTTTTCCTCCTAGTGGCTTGGTTATAACACAACTCGATAGGCTATTAGTGGTTAGGTTTGACTACCTCATATGTTAACCAAAGTTACAATATGGAATATTCTAAAGTATTCTTCATCATAATCACATGGCTAGCACCTTTCCATGAATAATGGGGGCTATCGTGGCATCCTCTTGAATTATGTTGGTGAAAACATGAAGGTCAATTTCTGAATGGCAAAAAAAATTCTTATGGACTCTGATTTAGGTGACTCTTGCACCATTGGAAAGGTATCTATGTGTAGAATATGAAAAAGGTTGTGCCACAATACCAAAAACTTTTTACCCCCAAAATCTATCGTTTGATGCCCCAAAATTCTCCCAGAAGGTTTCATACCCTAATTTATTAAACTCGGTCCTACCAGTAAAAAATGGTTTGAGAGGTAATTGCTCCACTTTTTGCACTCTAAAAGCATCGAGATGTATGAAAAACAATAGACTGATCCAATCCAGATTACACCTCCCTATTTTTTGAGGCTTCTACTAAATGCGGCCTGGAAATTTCTCCTCCACCTTCCTTCTCTTGGGTGTACCATTTAGCTTTGCCTCGAACTTGTCCTTTCAATCCAATGTGCATGTTATGTATCCATAAAATGTTGGAAACTAGATCACTACAGAGAGGGTGGGGGTGAAATAGTAGTGAAATCACTTGAATATTTTTCTCCAAATTATTATTATTTTAAACATGCATATAATGAAACAAAAAATCATAGATCAGAGCATCAAATATAGACATGAAACCATGAAAGAAATCAACACAATAGGCACATATATTTCTGGCGGAAAACCCTCTTTAGGGAAAAAACCACCTGCTACTACTGTGCTGCTCAAATATTATATTATTTAAGAAAATTATTTACATATTAGTTGGCTACTATCAAATGGCAATATCTTTCTCACGCAAATCTATGGAATACCATCCAATGAAGGCCACCACGATCAACGATCTTCGCCTGGTTACTCTTGAACCAACAAATGAATCTACATACTCCTATCTGCTAGAAGCCACCATGACCAACGTGACTCACCTAGTTTCTTATAAACTATCAAACTACCATTGGATTGAGAAAACTGCTCACTTGTATTGAATTCACCAGAGTCACCCAACTCCACACCTCTATGTGGTTCTCATTTCATACATTTTCATACTGGAACTGAGAACTGCTCAACATGAACACCATTGAAAAATATCTTCAAATCACACAACCAACAACCCAATCCACACCAAAAACTACAACATAATCTCATTGACTTGATAAAGCCACTCTCTCCACTACTTGATGTGTATTTTCAATTTTAACCAAATTCCAGAAGCTCCATTACCTTTTCCGACCATATACTGAAAATTTATGATTAAGAAGATCGTCCTAACACAAAAATTAGCTGATTTGCACGAGGAATGCAGATAACTTTCTATGAAAAAGGTCAGTCACATGCAAAACACTAGATAAACTTGACTGGAACTCTTCAGTTTCATGCACAAGCCTGTTTCCCATCGAATGGAAAATTTCAATCACTCTCATGACCCATCATCCATGCAACTAGGGTAGAGGGTGGAAGAAAACCATCATTCCTCAACTCAAACCCTGCCCAAACTTCTTGGACACCTTCATCAACTCCTAAACACACCTCCAAGCCTGTGTGATAGGTTTTAAACTGATGAAATAGGCCAAAATCCTTTGCAACAAGTAAGTGGCATGCAGTCCCTAGCCTGCAAAACTCCTCATCATGACCAACACCTTCATCTCCTCAAGAAGTAGTGGCAACCTATCCAAACACCTCCAACACATATATAAGTATTTCGAACACCTGCCACAACAACTTCAAATCATCCAAATGCCTCCAAAATATGCAACAATATCTCAACATATATAGAAACAACTATAATGATTCCAACACATGTAGAAGCATATGCAACACCTGTAGCAAGAATCCAACCACCTGCAGTTGCAACATATATAACATATGTAGAAACATCATCAACCTATGACAATCCATCATATCATGCCTTGCAACCATCTCTACTCAAACTCCAAATCACCTCCATTAAGTCATTCCACAACAAAGTTGACATCAATGCCAACCAACAAAACCAACAAGCCAAACACTCATCACACATCATGAGGACCACTAATATCATCAAGTTGACATAAAACATATAACAAACAACACCATGATCCTGTTGACATCAATGCCAACAAGCTCACCCTTTAGCATTGATGTCAACCTCAATCCAAAATCTTAGGTTGATCTCCATAATATGTCCAACACTAAAGCTACAACTCTGAAGTTGATCTCTATCCATCTGAATCCTCTCCCCCTTTGACATCAATGGAAAAGGGCCATAAAAAAATTGAATATAATTTCGATAATGTGTCAGGTGAGAGAAGGACTCCAATAATCATACTTAACACCATGTCAATGAAAACTAAAGAAATATATCCTATAAGATAAGCATGTAAAACAAGGAAACCACCTGCCAGCAAGTCCCAAGCCAATGCCATGCAAACTATGAAAATTGAACATGCTCCCCCTAAGCATGCAATGAAGCTGGAAACGCACTCTATTATTGAAGCAACACGTCCTCGTCACTGCAATAATCCTCCTTGCCAAGAGCAAGAGACTACTTCTCACGAACCATTACTCTAACTAACTTTGAGAAATGAGATCAAATGAGATACAATATATACAATTCTTCATGGAGAAAATACATGGCTATGACAAGTACATAGGACTAAAATATGAATCCTCTATAAGAACACCTATCACCAACCATGACTCTATGGACCCAAGATTATATCATTCACCCAATGTAGTGGGGCTACATCAAAGATATACAAAATAATACATGACTTGGACTTCCATTGACTCATACATAGCTAATGAAAAGAGATACTAGACACCATGGGTCTCTCCATAAGCAATATGCCAGAAAGATAGAACAATAAAGGTACATGGCTTTTACAATTTCACACAAAGGTGCTCTCCTCTATGCATCCCCAAAATAATGATATAACACGAGTACATGGCAACAATGAGCAAAAAAATATGCTCCATATAGCAGCAATAATGATCATACAACCCATGGAGTATGCATCAAGTACAAGGCCCCTAAGAGAAATGATATACTCTCTCAATGTGTAGCAACACAAATAAAATAACTAGAAATATCATGTGCTTGTGTATGGCCACTTAACACCTTTGGCCATCACCATCCCAACAATGAAGATTTTGCAAAAATATCATGAAAACCACTAACAACCACAAACATGATCCTCTTGTGCATCAACAACAAAATCAATTGATAATATCATCATAGAAATATGTCATAGAAGCAAAAAAAATACATCCTCATCATCAAAAAGCATCCATGAGGCTCATCAATATAGTAGCATCAACATAAGCTCTGAGCAGCAAATGAACAAGCAATAACAACATCACTAGCAGCATATGAATCAATATGCATTGTATTCAAGAAGAATCAATAAGAAACTATGCATCAACAACAATAGTATAATATTTAGCAATAGAGAGCCATCCGAAATATAAATCATCATGACCCAATCATATGAATATCCAACACATCGTAAGCAACATCATATTCTCTCTCTAAGCAATATTAACATATGACAACCATCTAATACATATCATCAACATGCATGATTCATCTAGAAATGAAAACATAAGAAATAAGGTGTATACTCTAGATCATGCAACTCTAACACATCATCTGATATCCATGGAAACAACAAATATAATAAAGCATGTCATAACTATGGTCTAGCAATGAGAACACTAGTAGCATGCTAATTTTTCCATGCAACCATATATCTCATCTAACTAGTAAGGTGTGGCAACAACAATAAAAATCATCCTGCATCGAATCAATGTCAAATATATGCACAACAAGCTCCTCAATGCTAAAACAGTCTGCAGGTCCATCTGGAAGCACAAATTATCCCCTTAAATGTATGTTCCCCTCATCACATCATAATCAAGAACATAAGAATACAAGGATGAAATATATTCATTAGCATCAATAGAAACCAAAACATATAGCTGCTCCAAAACTATCAACAAATTTACATGGTTGATCCAACTAAAATCAAACTCGAATAGAAATAGATCAGAAATGAAAATGCACTTCAAACCTCATGAAATCCCCCTAAAAACATGCATCTCTAAAAATAATGCAGATCTATCTTCATTTACTCCTCCAGATATAGCTACCATCCAAAAATGTACATGCAACTCATGATGCAACCATATCCTCCCCTCGAGAATATGCAAGCCTCAGTTTTTGGTGGGAATTCCTTGCTGCTCTTTTCTCCTTCAAAATTTCGTCTGTTGATCCTTGTTCTTATTGTGTGGTTGGCCTTGCATATTTTCCTCTTTCTGATTGAATCTCTAGTAACACATGGGAAACTTGCAATCCTTGGCCTTATGCCCAATATTTTCACACACAAAACATATTTTGTGACCAAGGAATAGAGGAATAGGATGATGTATTCTATTGATATGATTTCTATTCTCTACATCTGTCCTGTAGTCAATATCCCTATGACGAAAATCATTGCATGAGAAACCATAACCATAAAAAGGACTATTATACCTAAAAGATGGAGATCTTCTTCGTATGCATGCTTGAGGTTGCATCTCCTTTTGTGCTCCTTTTGGTGAGAAGGTTTTTGATCTCTCCATTACTACAAATTGTTGTTATATGTCCATGAATTCCATAGTTGTAACATTTTCCATTTATATTCTTCTTATTTTGCCTTCTCTGCTTGTTCTTCTACTTCTTGCATCACTGATGATCCTTATTTTTCTCGTTGCTTCTAGCTACTCCAACAATTTATGGTTTTATTATAGATGCTTGAGCACTAGTTTTGAACCTCTATAATTCTTTCCTTATATAAATTGCTTTAGCCTTCAATTTTTGGACCTCATCCTCCAACTAATTGTATTGCTTCCTCATTCCAATTTCACTCTTCCTTCCTTCTTAGAGCTGATTTTTCAAGTCTGAAACTTCTTCTTTGTAAGCACACTCCTTTTCATCAAACACTTGCAACAACATTCGTTGATCTTTATTTTCAGTTGTGAGCCTTTTAATTTTTTCTTCTAGGATCATTATCTTTGATTGCTCTTCATACTTGCTACTGATTTCTTTTTTCCCCTCTAAATCATTGATTGATTCATCATTTCTATCACTAAGTATTTCATCTTCATCTTGTCAGCATGCTTGATTTATCACAACAATATGTGTGGAATCCTTTGCATTTTTCTCCATCTTTGAGGTCTGCAATTTTCCCCCAATGTATAAAATTTACAACCTATCCAACATCTCTTTTGCAGTCTCACGGTGTCTCACATACATGCTATCATATTTTGAAATACCATGGAAAATAATATTTTTAGCCAAATCATTAAATTCATCTTTAACTCCATACTCTACTGATAGAAAAATATTTTCATCAAGAGATAGAAAATATGAATCCACCTTCATCCTCCAAGTTACAAATTTACCTTTGTGAAGTACATGAATCCAATGCTGATCTATTTTGAAAAATTTGTAAATTTTTTCCAAAAACTCCAAGATCAAATCTCCAACGATCAAGATGCAACTGAGAGCTCTAATGATACCAATTGTTGGAAACTAGATCACTATTGAGAAGGGGGGGATGGGGGTGAATAAGTAGTGAAGGTGCTTGAATATTTTTCTCCAAATTATTATTCTTTTAAACATGCATAGACTGGAACACAAAAGAATGGATCGTAACAACAAATATAGACATGAACCCATGAAAGAAATCAACACAATAGACACAAATATTTTTGGTGAAAACCCCTCTCTAGGGAAAAAACCACCCACTGCTCAAATATTCTATTATGTCAAACAAATTATTTACATAGATATTTAGTTGGCTACTATAAAATGGAGATCTCTTTCTCATGCGGATCTACAGACTACCATCTGCTGAAGGCCACCGTGATCAACGATCCTCACCCAGTTACTCGTGAACTAACAAATGACTCTACAGACTCCTATCTGTTGGAACCCACCACAACCAATGAGCCTTTCCCTATTTCTTCTGAATTATCCAACTACCATTGGATTGAGAAAAATGCTCACTTATATTGAATTCACCGGAGTCACCCAACTCCACTCCTTTACGTGGCTCTCCTTTCATACATTTTCATATTGGAACCGAGAACTGCTAAACATAAACACCACAACAACATATCTTCAAAGCTCACAATCAACAACCCAATCCACACCAAAACCTGCAACACAATTTCATCAACACTACAATAAAACACTATTTCATATCCTCACTCACTATACAAAATGTTGGATGAAACATACTCTACTATTTGTCGCAACACCTCCAAACTGCTTCAGAAAATCTGCATCATACAACTCTCACAACTTGCAAACAATCCTCCAAAATCACACTCACTCAAAACACCATGAGAATCAACCATACTATCAATGAGCTTCCTCCAATATATAGATGAACTGAGGTTCTCAAATCAATAATTACCAAGAAGTATTGAGCCCCACGAACTCTATACATATGCTTGATTTGTTTCGGGTTCAACTCATTGACTTGATCAAGCAACTCTTTCCACTAGTACTTAATGGATATTTTCAAGTTTAACTAATCTCTAGAAGCTCAATTACCTTTTTCGACCATATACTGAAGAGTTTCAATCAAGAACATTACCAGAACACCAAAATTAGGAAAGTTGTGCAAGGAATGTGGTGCATTTTTTGTGGAAGAGCTCAGTCGCACACACAACACTAGCTAAACTCGACTAGAAATCTTCAATCACACGCATAGGCCTATCTCCCAGTGACTGGAAACTTTTAGTCACTCTCATGACCCATCATCCATGCAACTAGGGCAGAGGATGGAAGAGAAAAATCTTTCCTCAACTCAAAACCTGCCCAAACTTCTTGGACACCTTCATCAACTCCTTAACACACCTCCAAGCCTCTATGACAAGTTTTCAATTGATGGCATAGGTCACAAACCTTTACAACAAGTCAATGATATTCAATCCATAGTCTTCCAAACTCCTCATCATGACCAACACCTCCAGTGCGTCAAGTAGCAATGACAACTTGTCCAAACACCTCCAACACCTATAACAACAACATCAAATCATCCAACTGCCTCCAACATATGCAACAACATCTCAACACATGTAACAGAAACTCCAATGCTTCCAACACATGTAGAATCATATACACCAACTGTAGCAGCAATCCAACCACCTATAGTAGCAACATCTGCAACATATGTTGCAACATCATCATCCTATGTAAATCCATCATATCATGCCTTGCAGTCATCTCTACTCAACCTCCAAATCACCTCCACTAAGTCATGCCACAACCAAGTTGACATCAATGCTAACCAACAGTACCAACAAGCCAAATACTCATCACACATCATTATGACCAATGATATCATCAGGTTGACATAAGGCATATACCAAGCAACGTCATGATCCTATTGACATCAATGGAAACACTACAATGTCAACATATAAGAATAACACAAAAACATAAGAAAAGATAGATAAATGACTATATAATAAGCCACTTGAGGGGGGAAACCTCTCTTTACATCGCATAAATGAACAATTTTTGGATCATCAAATGAAAAGACCTCCTTGGTATATATAGGAGTCCAAAGGGTAAAAATATAATTAGGGTATACATAACATTAATAATATAATGGAACAACAATAAAAATAATGGTTTATATGGGGAATAAAAACAACTATATGGGGGATACATTAGTATTATAAGGACCTAACATTCCCCTCTCCTTCAAAAAAGTGTTGTCCTCAACACTTCAGAAGTTTGGGATTATTTTGTATAAAATACTCACCCTCCCATGTGGAATCTTCAACAGGTAATTTCTTCAACTTAATGCAATACTCTGAATTTGATCAATTTCATGGCTATTGGATTCTTTTTTTTGTGATTGCTTCAAGCTCTAACATGATTTTTCCTTCCTTGTCAAGTTCTATAAATATAGCTTGAACTGAGAGCTTGTGACCTATAACCTTCTTTAAGCATGAAAAAATGGAAGTGACTAAGTGTACTTACAAAGATGCAGGTAGCTCTAATTTGTATGCCATAGTACCAATCTTTTACGACACCTTGTAAGGGCCATATTACTTGGGTGATAATTTATTATCCTTCTTAGCTTGCTTGAGGGACAATTGTTTGTATGGTTGTAGTCATAAAAATACCCAATTTCCCATGTCCAAACTTCTTTCACTGTGATGTTGATCTACCTGTTGTTTCATTCGATTCTCCACCAGAGTTAGGTTATCCTTTAAGAGTTGGAGAACTTGTTATTTATGCTTAATGTGATATTCCACTGCTTGAACCTTAGAATTTTCTCTTAAACACAATGTGATGGACGTTGGATGATATCCATAAAGTGACATAAATGGGGTCATTTTTGCTACGATATGGAATGAAGTGTTATACCACCATTTTGCCAGAGGTAACTACTTGACCCATTTTATTTTTTTATAAGATATAATGTAACGAAGAAATCCTTCCAAACATTTGTTCACTATCTCAATGTTAAGTGAAATTTACGATTTTGGATAAAGTATCTTCCCTAGACCTAGTGGACTGATCTAGAACAACAAAAAGAAAAGAATATAAATTTACTTGTTTGAAGAATGGGAAAGAGGCTCACTTGGAATCCGTCGCAAGCTTTACTTTTCTCTCAACTTGTAAGCTCCAATTGTAGCTCCTATTACTATAATTAGGATCTACACATACAAGAAAAACAAGCCAAGGATCCACAACATCTACGTAGCATAATTGAATTATTATATTCAATGAATAAATGAGGCATTGAAATACATGAATGTAAGTGTAACACAACAAATATAGGAAAACAAGATAATGTTTGTATTAATAGAAATAGGAAAGAGTTTACAACCAATAATAGTATCTGATCTTGTAGATATCTCCCTAAGTTGACTTGTCCTTGTCACAAAACACACCTCAATGTCACCCTAATGCATGAAGATGATGACTCTCTTATATTCAAGGCAACAACATGAGGGCATGATCAATCTCAAAAATTCAACCTTTATGTTGTAGATGTTAGTAAATTTATAGGAGAGGGATGGTAGTTTAGGAATTCTTATCCATTTACCAATCTAGGCTTTAGATCCCCTTTATATGAGAGGATGAGCTCAAGCGGTAAGAGGTGAAATCGACATGGTAGGATTAGATAGGACTTGAGCCTTTCATCCAAGGTAAATGGTTAAAACAACCCCTAAAAACTTCTGGAAGATGAAGTTTCAGATATACTTTTAATTTTCCATAATTTCTAGAATCATCACACCCCCAACAAGGAGCAAGCTATTGTTAATCAGTGTTGGTGTAGAAGGGAGAAACTAGTGTTGAACGCAGGTCTCTAAAGGGGCAGCGTGTTTTGGGGCTTAAAATCTTGATTATGAGCAGTTAACCCTAGAAACTAAGACCTTTTGGAATGGTTATTATTAGGGATTTGTGTACAGATGATGAAAAGATGTTCATGGATGTGGATTGATCCAGTTGATAGGCATATTGACTAGATGTGACAAAATGTCTTATAGAAAATTTCCCCCTAAAACGTAAAGTGATAAACGGCAGCTGATGACTAAAGTTATTTACCTTGTGACAAGTTCAGATCAAGAACAACTAGTCGAGACCATCATCTGTTATAATACATTTTCATCATAATATATCTGCTGAGGGAGGCAGACCCATGATCAACACATAACATAACATTACATGTACAATGATAAAGAAGTCTGTACACTGATAATAGAGAGTGGACCCATGCTTGGATGACTGTCTTGTATGATCATAACCATCATGATTTATAATCTTGGATTAATCCTAGAATTGCAACTCGAATGGATGGAACTAGATCTGGGGTCTTCTATCTCATTCACTCGATTTTCCAATGTACAAGTCTAACCATGTGAATAAAGGAGTTCGAGTCGAACATGGTAGACACCATCTTATTACTAGCCAATGATGTAAGCCATTAACAAATGCGAGAGAAACCATCGATGATTTTAATTGATCTTAAGGTACAACAATATAATACGTATGGTGTGAATGAATGAGTTGAAGTCGAACACCACACAGAATTTGTCAGTCGAAAGCCAAGATGTAAACCTGTCACTGAGAGTGAGGAAAATTACCATTCATGTATGCAAGCTCCAAGATATTGAAAAGAGAGTTTCTAATTCAACTTCCTGGATAATGAGCTGGCGTTGACAGGAAGTGACCCGTCATAGGAGGGCCTTGATGTACCCCCCATAAATGACACCAAATGGGTATCAAGATTTAAGAAAGAATGAGGTTGATGTGCAACTGGTTTAAGAATGACAGACATGGAAGAAGGCTTAAGAGTATCGTAGTGGAGATCAACTAAAGGAATTATCTTAAACATATTGACGACACTAAATGGAGTTGGAAGCATTGACCCAAAACCGAAAGAGGAGGATTTGATATGGTGTGATAAACCGAAAAGAAAAGAAGATTTACTAACCCAACAACAATGGAGATGAAATGGAAGAATATCATGTTCAAGAGTGAATCGCTGCCATTAATAGATGGAGTACCTTATTTTACCAATTTTCCCAACCATTTTTGGTCAGTAACTCTATTTTTTAACAAGCTTGAGGACGATAACATATGCTTGATTCTCAAGTTCATCCTTTGAAAGAATCCCTCTAAGTATATTTAATCAACCCCAAGAAGAAGTGGTTCGGTCCCATCATGTTCGATGAGTCCATTGTTGTTTGATGTTTTTATTAGTAAAATGAAGGTCTAACTCGACTCCTTTTTCATGTTTAGGGAGTTTGATAAAGAGCAAAAAAGTAAAACTCCAAATGTTCCTTTTCGTAAATAGTCCCTTGAGCCCGAAAAGGTAGAAATGATACTCGAGAGAACCTCTTAGCCATGTTCGACTAAGGTATTCCTTTTTCATAAATAGTCTAGCTCAATCTGGAAAAGGGTTAAAATTATACTAAGTAGACATATTTTCATTTACTTTAATGAGTTCGAAAAGACAAATACTCAAAAATATTTTCATATTTTGGGAGTCTGAAAAGAGTTGAAAAAAGACTCCAGGGGGTTCCTTTTTTGTAAGTTTGCAGAGCCCGAAAAATTGATAAAAGTATGCTCTTTGGTCAAAATGATCTATTTTGATTCAGACATCATCAAATCCATTAAAAAAATACGAATCTGCTTAGAACATCACTAAAATATTAAGAATACCTCAATGATAAAATTAGGTCATATTTAGGTCAAAATATTAAAATATTAATACAATAATCATAAAAATGACCATAAATAGGCAAAAGTAATTATTGTTTACCATTTTACATTTTACCTCTTGGTGAGTGAGTTTTGAGTACTTTTTTCCCTCGGTTTTCTTCATCTAATTGTGGCCAATTCGTTGGATCATTTTGAGTGCTGTCAATTCCAGCTAGGAGATCTTACCTTTCTCTTTCTTTCTACAGTTCTGTTTTTACATTTCATGAATTTTTTTTCTAGTTTTGGGTGTCATATGGATTCAATCCCCCCTAGGTCTAGTCCACCCCAACAATGTCGAAAGGTGTGTTGGGCAGGAAAAATTTACACTATCAAGGGTGTTGTAGCGTAATGTATCCCTTTAGTAGGGTGCGCTGGGCGCATTTCAAAAATTTGTTTTGCCTTTTTCACTCAAAATTCTCTCAATTGTTTGCATGATGTTTACCCTAATGATTCTTCTTGTCATGTTTCCATCGGAACAAAATGGATTTAATATTCTGAGAAAGAGAACACGAGGAACAAGGTATGAATGCAGCTAATGATCTAACCACTATCTAGGCATTAAGAAATTGTGGGCTTCTAAAATTATTCTATCTTCTTGGAATGAGGCAACATATGGAGTTGTTAGATTATCTTGTTCAATCATGGGATGTTAAAGCACTATATTTCACGCTTGGAGCATGTATGCTTACTATACAGGAGGAAGACATAAATTTTCTGACAAGTTTATTAAGGAGAGGTGCCACTTTCTCGTTATCTGATTCGAGAAGGGGTGGAGAGACAATCAAGGATTGTATCACTTCACACTATAGACCTTGATCCCAACCAACCAAGGATGGGAAAATCGAGATAAATTATGTGGTATGTTTACCTTTGATGACAATCCTATTTATCATTGCTAGATTGGTCGATAGTGCTACCTTGGATTTGGCGAACAGGTCCTAATTGTAGTATGCTTTGAAGTCCATAGAGCCAACAATATTCAACTGGAGCAAGGGAGTACTGGAAAATATGAAAGAAAATATTACCAAGGCAAAGGATGGATGGTTGAAGAACTTTAGGTATGGTTTGATTTTGGTTTCATTTTCCCTTAAGAAGATTCCATTGCTCCAACCACAACATATATCACTCGAGCCCGCAGATATGAGAGTGCCACAGATGAGGAGATGGGTGGATCTCATGTCCATACATGCAAGTCTATCATCTATGAGCTTCACACCAGTATTATTCCAATGGTTGTGCATGTAACTCATTATGATTGAAGACTATCCATACACATGGATGTATTTCCATGGAGACCCAGAGCTCGTGCTTCCTGATGGCGAGCGATGGGGTGCCATAGGTTAAACAAAAATATTTTGATAATTTTTTTTGAGTTTTAATTTTTACAATTTTTTTTGTATTTTCTATGTATCCAAAACTAAACTATTGATTTTTACATGCAAATGTTGGACCCATTTGACCTGTGGGTTCTTCCTATCTTCAACATGCAGGAGACCCACAACAACCACCAGTAGGAGTACAGGTTGTTGCAAGGGGATGAGAGGTATTACAGATCTCAATGTGGCCGAGACTCTTGTAGAGTTTGATCATCACATGGAGGGATTGACTCAAGGCATAGTCAAGACTAGGGTCAACCAAATCCCTACGAGATTGTAGTGTCATACTATTGGTGTGCCTGGACGTATTAGTCGACTACTGTGAAATATGCCTTGCGCAATTTATTTCTATAATGAGCATCATGATTATTCTAATAAGATGCTTATATGGCCATATTTTGACTGCATGTATATTTTTTGATATGGCAAGTCGTGTGGCCATATATGTCTCGGCAACAATTTTTTGTAAAACCAAACTTTTATATATATATATATATATACACACACACACACAATTATCTACCTACCTTTATTTCTTATGAATTTTGTTATCTTATTCTATGTATGTGATGTGAATTGAATTGAATTTACATATGTGGAAAATGCATATCTAAACAAATATTTTCTAATTCATATGTCAATGTATTTATACTTTAGAAATGTCTTGATATGGGATATAATCAAAATATCTTTCCAGAAGGTGAACCCTTAAGAACATACGAAGCATAGTTGGACTTCTAAATGAATAGACATTATTCAACTGTAGCACTACAAGTTGTGAGTCACGTTTGATAACTATACAATGAATACCATGAGAAATAACATCACACAATAGCTCGATCACTTTTTTATACTTAGCGATATTATTTGTAGAGCGATTGATACAAATCCCTTGTAAAATCACTAATTCACCATTCATAGCATATATAGCCCATGTTACGGAAGAAATATCTGAGTACTGTGACTAGCGCCATCATGATAACCAACATATGGTTGAAGGGATGATGATATATGGAAACCAAATGTAAACAAAATTAACAAAAACCATAAGAAAATCTGAAGGGAATACACTACAAACACACTCAACACACTTATATACCAAAAAATCACTTAAGCATAGTATTTTTTAAGGTACAACCCATCTCTAGGTTGTACCAATGGAAATACATCGAAATCAATGAGCTCATAGGCCCCTTTAGTAAGAACACATTTAACAATGGGCTTAGCCACATTATCTAAAACTTCATCGATCATAATTTTTTAGACTATTGATCATACAACAAGAAAAGGTCACCTTCTGAGAAGACACAAGGCTTGAAATTATTGTCATAATGTGCCATAATGAATTTATTATGGGCTTCATTAGCCATGGTGGCATCACATCGGGTTTCATCTAAGTGTGTTAGATGTAAGAGGCACTCTTCTTCTACAGAAGCAACAAGGAGGAGCTTGACAACAAGTTCTAGAGATGGAATTTCACACTCAATAGGAAGGATTGCTTCTAGGTCATATACCAATTGGAATGGTGTAAACCTAGTATTAGTCTAAATAGAGGTTTGATATGCCCATAAGGCTACATAAAGTATAATATTCCAGTATGATTTGTGGACCCCTATCATGTGCTAAAGCATTATTTTCAAAACCTTGTTGATGGCCTCAACTTTCCCATTTTCCTGAGGGTAGTAGGGAGTTAAACTCTCATGGGAGAAGCCCAACTTGGAAGTCAGTACATACATCATTTGATTATGAAGATGTTTCCTGTGGTCTATAACTATAGCATGTGGTACACCAAACCGTGCAATGACATGATTAAAAAGGAAGAGAGCAATTGTTTCACTAATGTTGTTGTATGTAGGCATTGCCTCGACCCAATTGGTAAAATAGTCTACCGCCACAATGATGTAGCCATGCCCTCTAGCTGAGTGAGGGTTACATGTCATGAAGTAAATGCCCCATTTCACGAAAGTAACAACTATGATAAGAAGGTGCGAAGGAGTGGGTGGAGCATGGGTTTTATGATCATATATATGGTAGGCATGACACTTTTGGATCACATGGATGTAATCGCGAAACATAGTAGGCTAAAATTAGCCAGCATGCAAAATATTTTTTGCAGTGGAATAACATGACATATGCCATCTACATAACCTAGAATGGCATCAATTCAAGGCTTTCTCAACCTCTTCATGGATGAGGCACCTTCAAAAAATCATATTTATACCATGACGATAAAGGGTGTCCACGAATATAATGTAATTTTAGCTTGATATCAGATACATCGATGGTTAGAGCGAGAGGTATCAAGCTAGAAAATTTGGCTTTGGAGATATATGATAATGTATCCATACCACAAATCAGATGACTCAATCAGGAACAATGAATCGCCTACTAAAATAGAATTTTCAGACGTTGCTTCAACGTTGGTACCAGGAAGGTCACAGATCAGCTCAATAAAGACTAAGGATTTATTCGACTTTGATTTCATGAAATCCGAATCAAACTCCTGTAGGATGAAAATCCATTTGGAGTACTTCCCCCTAGCAATTGTTGTGATAAGATGTATATCACGGGGTTGCAATCGGAAACAGCCATAGTTTGTCGAAGCATGATATAGTGACGAAACCTTTGGACAACCTAGACCACTACCAAAGCTATATTTTTTACCTGAGTATACTTGATCTCACTATCATTTAAATTATGAATCAAATGACAAATAGGCTGTTCGGTCCCTACATCATTATCTTGGACCAATAACATATCGATGGTAGTAACTATAATGGTGAGGTACAAGAAGTAATCACATTGGTAATATGAGGGATAAAATAAGGATTCACGAATCAAAACATCTTTCAAGGCATCAAATTCTTTTTGGGTAGTGTCATCCCAATGGAAGGGAACCCCTTTCTTTAACAAATGAGTAAATCCTTTGGTCAATTGACATAGTTGGGAACGAATCTTTGTAGAAATTTAGTCTTCTCTTGGAGTCATTGAAGCTGAAGAAGGGAGGAAGGAGTAGGAAAATATAAGATCACCTGGACTTTCAATGGGTTAATACAAATTCCATATTTTGATATAAAAAACCAAGATGTCGATGAAAGCTTACACAAAACACACACTTTTGTGGATTGAGCCTAACTTTATAATGCCGACAACGTAAAAATATAGCCCTAAGTGTTGGGTGTGGAGCCTGATTATCTTCTTTATTAAGAGGTATTGCCACATTGGACTCCATTTCATAATGTGGTGGCAACACCACCCATTTATGCGCATCACGAGGGGGTCCAGGGAGGATGACGACAAGGCGGTCCAAGGGGGGCCCAAAGCTAACAATATATGTAAAATTGCCTTGTAAAATGTTGTAATTTCGTAGTCAATCTGGGTTGTTCATTAGGCGGAAATTTGATGGTAGAAGTTATGTTTAATTTAGGGTTTGTTTCCCTAGAAGGATACCCCACACTATATATGAGGGAATTGTGTTACAACTATGTAGATGTGTATTCTGATTGAGAAAGAGAGAGGAGATTGTGTGAGAGCGAAGAGGGAATTACAACGGATCTTCTGTAGGTTGTATCTCTTCATTTTGTTGGATAATATAAAAGAAAGGACTGGAAGTTTCTCCATGGACGTAGCCAAAATTGGGTGAACCACGTATATTTGTGTCTCTCTTGTTTTATGTGTTTTCTGTGTTTATGTTTTTGTAATATTTTATGTGTTCCATTTCTCTATAATATATAATTTTCTAACAACTGGTATCAGAGACGAAGGTCTATTTGGCTGATAAACTCGCAGTAGAGAAGGGTCCCTAGTTCAAGTGGGAGAAATGGGAGAAGATGGAAGGTTTATGGTCAAAAAATTTAACGGCCAAAACTACCAGCTATGGAAGATGCAGATGGAAGATTACTTGTATTAGAAAGATTTGTACCTACCATTGAGCGCAAAGGCAAAGAAGCTGACGAGTATGACAGACACAAAATGGGATATTCATAACAGAAAGGCACTTGGAACAATACGGCTGTGCCTAGTGGCATTGGTAGCCTTTAATATTTCAAGGAAACGATAACAGAGGGTTTAATGTCAGCATTAACAAAACTATATGAAAAACCCTTAGCCTCAAATAAGGTATTTCTTATGAAGCGTTTATTTAATATGAAGCTATTAGAAGGTGGATCTGTTGCTAATCGTGTAAATGAATTTAATATAGTTACCAGTCAATTAGGTTCTGTAGGGGTAAATTTTGATGATGAAGTTAGGCTTTGTTATTTTTGTGCTCATTTCTAGAAGGTTGGAATGGTTTAGTTACGGCCATTAGTAACTCTATCTTTGGATCTAGTACTTTAAAGTTTGATGATGTTGTTGATGCAATCCTTAGTGAGGAAATGCGACAGAAAGAGCCTAGGATATCACAGTAAGTCAAGGAAAGGCAGATCCAAGTCCAGATCGGGGAGAGTGTGCTAGAAATGTAGGAATAAAGGACACCTGAAGAAAGACTGCAAGTCTCAAAAGGGAAAAGAAGGAGACGTGCAACAAGAAAACAATCATGAAGTGAATGTGACAGGTGATGTGTTGCAAGATTCTTTGATTCTTTCATTAGAAAATATTATTGATGCATGGGTAGTAGATTCAGGGGCCTCATTCCATGCCACACCTCATAGGAAACATTTTCATGATTATGTTCAAGGAGGTTTTGGACATGTTTGATTGGGTGATGATAAACCCTGTAAAATCATTGGAATGGGTAAAATTTTCACAAACTAGCATAATGGAAATAAATGGCTATTGAAATAGGTAAGGCATGTTCCAGATCTGACTAAAAATTTGATTCCAACAGGGCAGTTGCGAGGTGAAGGTTGTGTAACAACTTTTACAGATAAAACCTGAAAGGTCACTAAAGGAGCCCTGTTAGTAGCAAAAGGAGAAAATGTTAGTACATTGTATTTATGTAATGGTATTTCTAATTTTGTTAACGCTTTAACCTCTACAGGACCAGATACGATATTGTTGCATCATAGGCTCAGGCACATGAGTGAGAAGAGGATGCAGATTCTTCACTCAAGAAATTTGTTGCCAGGTTTAAAGCATGTTGATTTAGAATTCTGTGAGAATTGTGTTTATAGAAAATGGAAGAGAGTCAAATTCCTTAGAGTTGGGAAAGAAAATAAGAGCGAAAAATTAAAGCTTGTGCATAAAGATGCATGGGTACCTTCTCATGTATCTTCTCTCGATGGCTCTCATTATTATGTTACTTTTATTGATGATGCAACCAGAAAATTCTGGATTTATTGTATTCAAAATAAATCTGATGTATTTGATTCTTTCAAGAAATGAAAATATTTGGTTGAAAATGAGACAAGAAAAAGGTTGAAGTGTCTCAGATTAGAAAATGGAAGTGAATATTGCAGCAAAGAGTTTGAGACGTATTGTTTAGAGAATGGAATTCACAGAGAGAATTTAGTTCCAAGAACAACACAAGAAAATCATGTGTCAAAAAGGATGAACATGAAAATCATGGAGCATGCAAGGTGCATGAGATTGCATGCAAGATTGCCTTTACAATTTTGGGAAGATGTTGTAGATACTATTGTTTATCTAATAAACATAGGGCCTTCAAGTTCCTTGGATGGTGGTATTCCAGAGGAGGCATGGACATGTAAAAAGGTAAACTACTCATTTTTATAGACTTTTGGTTGTGAATCCTTGTCCACATTAATAACTAAAATAGAACAAAGCTTGAGGCAAAATAAAAGAACTATACCTTTATTGGATATGGTGTTAATGATTTTATTTATCACTTTTATGATTATGAAAAACACAAAATCATTAGGAGCAAAGATGTCATATTCAATGAAAATTTTTTGTATAAGGATTACATGCAGGAAAGGAAATAAGAAAAAGAAAATAGAGAATACACAGTGCTTGATGAGATCACGGAAAAAGTTAAGGTGCCTGAAAATCATAATGATCAAAAACCAAAACAACAACAACTGCAACCACAACAACAACAAGAACCTCAAACACATAAAAGTGGTGTTAGAATATCTACCAGGATAAGTGGACCCCCTGAACGATACTCTCCTTCGTTATATTGTGCATTGTTGATTGATTCTGGTGAACTAGAATGTTATGAAGAACCAGTGCGGGTAGAAACTAGGAAGTAGTGGGAGAAATCCATGAAAGAAGAGATCGACTCCTTAGTACATAACTAGACTTGGGACTTAGTCAGGTTTCCTACAGGTAAATTAGCATTGCAAAATAAATGGGTTTACAGGTTGAAGGAAGAAGATGGAGGTAGAAAAAGGTATAAAGCTAGACTTGTGGTGAAGGGATTTGCACAGAAAAAGGGTATAGAATTCAATGTGATATTTTCTCCTATTGTTAAAATGACTTCAATTAGAACTATTTTAAGTCCAGTAGTAGCTGAAGATTTTCATCTTGAACAGTTAGACTTAAAGACAACCTTTCTCCATGGGAATTTGGAGGAAGAGATATATATGCAACAACCACAAGGATATGAGGTAAAAGGGCAAGATAAACTAGTGTGTAGGTTGAATAAAAGATTGTATGGCTTAAAAAAGGCTCCAAGCCAGTGATATCTAAAATTGACAGGTTTATGTTTGAACAAGGCTATACTAGATGCCACTCTAATCATTGTGTTTATCTCAAAAGGAAAAACGATGTCAGCTATATTATATTGTTATTATAAGTAGATGACATGCATGTTGCAGGTTCTAACATGTAGGAAATAAATGTGCTCAAAATAAAATTGGCAAACTCATTTGCAATGAAGGATTTGGGTGCTGCAAAACGAATCCTTGGTATGAGAATAACTAGATACAGGAAGAATCGCAAATTAACATTGTCTCAAAGTGAGTACATACAAAAGGTGTTGAAAAGATTTAATGTGCAAAATGAAAAACCAGTCAGTATACCTTTGGCTAGCCTTTTCAAACAAAGTATGAAGGTGTGTCCCAAGACTCAAGAAGAAATGGCTTATATGTCTAAAGTTTCATATGCATCATCAGTTGGAATCTTAATGTATGCAATGGTATGCACAAGACCTGATATTGCACATGCAGTGGGAGTTGTAAGCAGGTACATGAAAAATCTAGGAAAAGAACATTGGATGGTGGTGAAGTGGAGTCTTAGGTATTTGAGAGGTACCACAAATGAAGCATTATGATTTGGTGCTTCAAACATTGCTATAGAAGGATATGTTGATGTAGATATGACAGGTAATAGAGATAATAGGAGGAGCACCACAAGTTATGTGTTTACTGTAGGTGGAATAACTGTCAGTTGGGTTTCAAAACTGCAAAGTGTTGTTGCAATCTCAATGACAGAAGTAGAGTATGTTGCTACTATAGAGGCTAGTAAAGAAGTGATTTGGTTACAAAAGATTCTTGATGAATTGGGTAGGAAGCAAGAGTTGGGAAGGTTATACAATGACCACCAGAGTCCCATACATCTTGAAAAGAACTTTGCATTTCATTCCAAGAATAAACATATACAACTCAATTACCATTTCATATGTTCAATGTTGGAAGATAGAGAGTTGAAGATGGAAAAGATAGACACTAGCCATAATCCCACAGATATGTTAACAAAATTTTTAACGAGGGAGAAATTGAGATTATTCTCGGTTTCAATTGGTCTTCAAGTATGATGATGAAGATGAGAAACAACCAAGTCCAAAGTGGAGCCATTTTCTAGCAAATGAAGCATCGGTGGAGTTTCTATAATCAGTCTCCGAGTGGGAGATTGTTGAGTGTGGAGCCTGATTATCTTCTTTATTCAAAGGTATCTCTGCATTGGACCCCATTTCGTAATGTGGTCGCAACACCACCCTTTATGAGCGCCGCCAGGGGGTCCAGGGGGGCGACGGCGGGGGGGGATCCAGGGGGGGCGACGACAAAGGGGGTCTAGCAGTGGGGGGCCGAAGCTAAAAATATATGTAAAATTGCCTTGTAAAATGCTGTAATTTCGAAGTCAGTCTGGTTCGTTCATTAGGTGGAAATCAGACGGTAGAAGTAATGTTTAATTTAGGGTTTTTTTCCCTAGAAGGAAACCCCTCAATACATATGATGGAATTTATTGTGGCTATATAGATGTGCATTCTAAGCGAGAAAGAGAGAGGATATTGTGTGAGAGTGAAGAGGGAATTACATCGGATCTGTTGTAGGTTGTATCTCTTCATTTTGTTGGATAATATAAAAGGAAGGATTGGCTGTTTCTTTGTGGACGTAGCCAAAATTTTGCGAACCACATATATTTGTGTCTCTTGTTTTATGTGTTTTATGTGTTTATATTTCTGCAATATTTTATGTGTTCCATTTCTCTGTAATATATAATTTTCTAACAATAATATGCATCAGATGATCAACACAATGTTTTGAGTGAGCAGGTAAATCGTCCAAATATGGTTGTATGATGTCATGGAAGGCATAATTCATTGCCCTCTGAAACATAGCTCCAACATTTTTCAATCCGAAAGGGAGTTTTTGATATGTGAATGTGTCCCATGGAAAAATAAATGTGATTTTATGTTGGTCCACTAGGAGAATTATGATCTAATTGTAGCCTGAAAAACCATCCATAAATGAAAATATTTCATAGGCAGCAATATCATCAACAATCTAGTCGATGAACGGGGTAGGGTAATTATTCTTAGGACAAGCACGATTGATGTCCTAATAATCAACACACACACAAACATTTCCTTGTTTCTTCATGACGGGGAACAATGTTTGACACCCAATCAATTAGAGGTACTGGGTATATGAAACGAACACGTACAATTTTTTCAACTTCAACTTTAAGAGAAGAAACCTTCTTGGGATGGATCAAACGGAGGAATTACCGAACTGGATTCGCATTGGGATATGTCTTGATTTCATGTACAATGATGTTTGGGTTAATACCTAGCATCCATTCATAAGCCTAGGAGAAAAATACTCTAAATTCCTGGAAAAGGGATTTATAAGTCTTGATCTCGTCGAGAGAGAAAGATGCACCGATATGTATGTTCTCAACAATGTTGGGCTTGATCAAAATATTGAGAGGGAACCTCTCTTCAATATTTGACAAATTCTTCTCAGAATCGATATCATGGATGGATACAAAATTCATAGGCATATTAATGACATTGGTCTGACAGATTTCACTAAGATTATTCTTGAAGGAATCTAGCAAGGAGTAACAATGATAATGGTCATCCCACAATGTATCATCCGACATCATGATATCCATGGTTCTCTCATCAATAGAAAATGTGCGAGAGAAGGGATTAGAGGAAGTTCCATAATCTAAGGAATGATCAACCCAATTGATCGAAAAGGAAAGAGTAAAATATGTCACATAGGCCGAATAAATGGCTTCATAGTCGAGCTCAATGCGACTAAGCAGAATGAGGTCACCAAAAGTGTCAATATTAGATTCATTTGGCACTATCCAAGGGTAATATGGGGTAGTACAAGAAGATGTCATGTTGACATAGGCAACTGAATTAGAGTTTTCAGGAGAAGGAAAAGGAAGAGAAAAAGTTCCCATGAGGGAAGAATCCTTAAGCAATCCCACCCCGATATGCTGATATGGATGTGGGGTTTCTCCCACAAGAGGGATGCTTCCATTAACTTGAGAATTGGTGGCAAAGAAAGTGAGTTGATCTGGCTATTATAAATCCCTTATGAGGGAAGACCATCATTCTAAAATATGTTGAAACAACAACAATCATAACATAGACCCATGTACGAACCAGTAGAAGGTTATAATATAACATTCCATTCATAACTTTGACTTCTACCCAGACCATCTTGCCACCTAATTCCACTTGTAACAAATTCAGAATTCCACAAGGTTTGAAGCCTCTTCCATAGAAATCCTTTAGAGTAGTTGGTGAATGATTTAATTGGGGAGAATCAATGCCCTTCCAATAAGAAAGTGTCATTATCCTGGTTGTATCACCTTTGTCCACAATGGAATGATGTATAATCTTACCGCGAATAACAACTTGAATCATGAAAGCTAATTGGGTTGGAAGTTGAGGCATATAATTATCATGGTTAAAATTTATAAGGTTGGAATCCAAGGGATCAATACATCCAATAGCAGAGAGAAAATCCTTCTTCTGGACAAGAAAAATTTGCAACACCTCAAGAGTTGAAAAAGCTAAAGGAGCCTCAGCCAAATCCTAAACTATGCTATAATTCTAAGCAACTCTTGCACGAGGGTTAAATGTAGATTTATGGATAATGCCTTTGGGAGGCTTAATTGTCAATTAGGTAGGAAACACATTAGGAGTAGGATTCGATGGTGATGCAGTACAACTAGAAGGTTTATTAGTAGCCTGACCATTCAAGGGATTTTCATTATTGTAGTCTTTATTCCTGGTGGCCACCATAATGTCATTTTTCAGCTTACCAGAGGAAAGCGTCAAAACCGAGTTAGAGGAAGCAAGATCCCAGGCAACCATATTAGTCTCCTAATTTGGAAATGGAACTGTCAATACAATGGGTGAAACAAATGACTCAAGAAATTGATTTACTTCCACTTGATGTGTACAATCACGAGCGAAACGATCCTTATTACAAATCAAACATGGATAACAAGGTTTATGTGTTTCTTTAGAAGACTGACTATTTTTTTTACCCTGTGGAGGATTATCTTTATAATTTTTACCTTTTCCTTTCTTATTACTTCCTGTTTGTTGTGATTTTCCTTTGGAATATTGAACGACATTGATCTCAAAAGTAGAAGTTGCAGGAGTAGTGGAAGACGGGTTTTGGGTAGCCACAACAAGAGTCAAATCATATGGTTTACTCACCGACTATTGGATGGAAAACCCAATCACACCATCAATGGAATGTGAATCTTTACTGGGAGATTGAGGAACAATATTAGAAGGTCACCGAGCATTTGGCATTTTGTCATAGAGCATGCCATATTAGGTATAAATAAGACCCAAATATTGGGCATGAGAAATTACCTGCTCTTTGGTAAAAACTCTACCCTTAGTGAACTCTTTTGTTATGGATGGTAACAAAGACTTAGTAAACCATTCAGCTAACAATTGATCTGGAATTTTTTTTTAACCAAACAATGGAGATGCCTCCACTCATGAATGTGATCAAAAATGTGATTGGAATCATTTTGTTTGAAATTGGTTAAAAGTTCAATTCTAGTCTCATATAGAATGGGTAACAGAAAATTCATTGAGAATGTGGTAGCTAAGAAATTGAAATTATCAAATTAAGCTCGTGGTATTTCAATATACCATTTTTCTTTTGTACTAGTAAGTGTGCACTAGAAAATACATAAACGAATAGAGTCATCATTGAGAGAGTTCAAAGAACACCATAAATGATAAGTCATAACACATGTATATGGGTCTTCTCCAGGATTTCCATTGAATTTAGGGATATCACTGGGCAATTCGTGGGATTAACCGACCACCAAGGAGAATAGGCAATGGGATCATTAGTAAGATGGGTCAAATCTATTGATTCAATAGTTGCCACAAATGGAAACTACTTATTGAGGTCTGGTGCAGCACACCCTAGGTAAGATGGGATGGCCTAAGAAATAGGTATATGTGTTATGGGATAGGGAGGATTTTGATAATCGGGATACACATAACATTTCTTCCTAGCTCCAGGATAACCTTGTAAAGGTTGAAACAACTGGGTTTGGATTTGTTGACCATGGTAAGGCATTTGAGGTATACTTTGATACCGTTGATAAAGTTTCCCTGTGGGATTTTGCATCATCCAAATATAAGGTTGGTTAGGTTGTTCCTGCACCATACCATATACATTTTGATCCATTTGAATTTGAGGAATAACCTAACCAAGCGGTGAATATTGTAAGCTACCTTGAAGAGTTTGGGTAAATGGGTTCTTGAGAGGTTCCAAATACTGATAGAATAGGTAACTTGAGTTAAAGATGTAACTTGTGAAGGTTGGCTTAGATTAATTTGAGATTGAACAAGTTGGGGTATAGGTTAATGAGTAGGAATCAGATATGCAGGTGGAACAAGTTGAGAGATTAGAGATGAAGCAACAACCGGAATAGGTTGTACGGACAAGGTAGGTTTCCAAACATTGACAAACATCCTTGAATGTGGAGGACTCAAATAATGATGAGCAATAACTTGTCATATTGGATGGAAGGATGGAAATAATCCCCCAAACCCCCCCTGACGAAAGAGGAGGGGAATACTGAGGTAACTTCCCCCCAAGAGGAGGGTTCCCAACAGGGAGTGGATTGGGCTATTGTAGGTGTCCATACCCATTGAAATAAGGACCACTATGTTGTTGAATTGTAGGTGTAGATGGAGGAAAAAGAGTAGACTATGTAGCGATAATCAAAGAAGTACCATATATAATTTCAAAAGAGGATGACATGGGAGAGGTCCATGCACTAGATGTTGTGCCAAAAGGGGTACCAGATAATGATTGGTAACTAGGTAGGATAGATGAGCTAGCATAAAAATGTGTCTCTGGCGATGTTGCAAGCATGGATGAAGTTTCAACATGAGTTGTCTCAGTCGTAGTGGTAGATACAGGCTAAGAAACCATAGAAAATTTAGTCATGGTTAACTGCCCTAAAGAGGATTTTTGAGGGAAAGTCAAGGGTGAGTTGAAAGCAAATGAACTAAACAAAGAAGCTTGTGATGGAGTATGAGGAGAAGGAAAAGAATGGGCCTCGTAAAAATGAGTCCCTCCCAAATGAATAGCATAGGAGAGCTGAGGTTCTTCTTGAGAAATATCTTCGATAATCACAAGACCAAGTGGAATCGGTTCACTGTTGGGTCCAAGATATATAGGTTGTGGTTGGGTCTAAGACAAAGGAAGAGAAGAAGAAGATCCTGTAGTAGTAGGTGATGGGCCTCGAAATTAGACACAAATTAAGGCCCATCTAACCATTCTTAAGCACATGAAGGATATATTAAACCTCTCTTTCTACACTCAATAATGTTTTTTATCGTTAATATGTTCATTAGGAAGGTTTATTGATAATTTTATATTTGTGCCTAATATTATTTATTTTTGGAATATTCTGAGAATATTGGGAAGATTATGAAGATTTGGAGGAGGAGATAATTTAGGGACTTGCTCCCTACTACAGGAGGATTAATATTGGATAATAAATCAACAATATATTAGGAAATTATTGCACAAATTCTGGAGCTCCAGTTATTGACAAAATCTAGGAATGTGTTCCTTGTCATTTAATGTAGATTCCTAGTGTTGGGAACTAGATCCACTATTTGAGGGATTTTGGAGAGGAAAGATTCCTCCTTTTAAGGAAAATTCTTCCTAATAATTTATTATAAGTACCAATTCGAATTTTCCTCTAGGGGTTGGTTTTTCTTAGTCTTCCTGCGGAGAAAACTTGTATTTTTGTAGCTTCACTTTCATTTCTAGCAGGAATGTACTTAGATTGATTCAAATAATGAAGATTGGTGCCCTTTTTATCTTCAAATGCTTGGTATCCTTCACAGTACTTTGAGTATTCTTGGGCTTGTCCATCCCAGGAGCCTCATAGACCTTTTGTATAATTTATTTTTCTTCTTTTCACTTCTTATTCACATGCATCTCTTGTTCTTGTTTTTCCTATTTATGCATTTAGTATTAATGATTTCTTGTTGTAGGATTGGGTTAAATGGTTGAAGTGAGTTATTTTGCAGGATCACAAGCATGATTTCATCCTTGGAACAAATTTGAAAGGTCATAGTAATAATTGAGCTACTTGGATTAGTTTTCTTATTCACAAATGTAAAATATTCTCGAAGTCCCTTGTAGTAAATAGTAGTAATTTTCTGCTATTTTTTAGAACATGCTAATGAGCTTCATTTCAGTTTATTCCACTTGCATTAGATCATAAAAAAGCTAAGGTTAATAAAAAAAATTATCCCATTGCATTTTCACTTGATTAGGTTAGTCCTTTGATAGGTTAACTATCTCACTAGTTCTCGAATTTCTAGATTTTAGACTAGTAATTTTATGTTATTTTTTAGCACGTGTTAATAGGGGGTATTTCTGAGTGATTCCACTTGGAATGGAGACCTAAGAAACCTTATTCAATAAAAAAAATTCCTATCCCATTTTGGTTTGATTTACTTGGTCCTTCGGTGAATTGTATCTTCCTGTAGCAAACCTGTAACTTCCTATAGAACTCCTCTAGCACTTGTAAACTTGACCAAATTTTCTCAAAAATATTGATTTTTGTCTCTTAGGGTTGAATCATAACCCCTAGGCTCTAAATACATGATCGAGGAAGAATAAAACACCAATTAGGACATGCATTTTTAAAAAGTAGATTAGGCCTATTTATTTGAATTCATGCTCTTGGATTTCAATTACAAATTGTTGTTCTTTCCTAGGATTAATTTATTTTCAAGGTAACATTTCCATTTACGAAATTAGTTTAGGATTTGATTTCATTACATTCACTCCATTACATCATGACATAGAAGGAAGGACACATTGTATGTTGCGCATATAATGTCGATACCTCTTAAGTTTGTACCAACCCCGGGTTGATAATTAAAGTTGGTAGCCTTGGGAGTTACAACATTATTGTTGCAATACTGGTGCTCATCTCTTTTATGCGCCGTTTTCGGTGAAGTGTAAAAGTATGCATTATTTCTTCCCTAATTGATTCATTTCTTTTACTTTCTGCAAAAATAAAAAAGATTTGCATTAGGCATATTTCATTTCAAGAATAGAAAATTGCATTTCATTAGTATTCTTATTCAAAAAAAAAAACTTCTCCAACACCAACGCCCCCCATTTGATCATGTGGTGTATAAGAGCCACATCATCATCCACTTTTGCAGGTAGATGAAGAGGAGGTGACAAATACGGTGGAAAAATGGATGGAGATGATGACAATGAAGAAGATACTCTTGGATTTCCCATTCAAGATACTGATGTTAGTGTGCATATGAAGGACATCCCTCCATCTTTCCTTCCCAGCTACCATGGTGTGAGGTCAGAGGATCCAAAAAACTTTCTCTTTTAATTTGAAATTGTTTCTAGATCTTATGGTTACTTATTCAACACTCAAAAGATGAGATTTTTTCCAGAAACATTGAAGGATAGAGATCTTAAATGGTTCATGAGCTTAGGGACTAATTCAATAAGATCATGGAATGATATGCAAAAGATATTTCTAGAAAAATATAAAGATCATGATCTTAAAGAAGAAATATTTAGAATGAATCAAAAAGAAGATGAGACCCTTGAGGATCTAATAGAGAGGTTCATGTATAATGTTAAGAGGGAAAAATTAAATCAATTAGGATTTGACACACTAAAAATGCTCTTAAAATCATTTAGGATATGACACACTAAAAACCCTCTTACTTATAACAATAAGGAATTAGTAGATTGATCTCCTTAACCTCATGAGTAGAGGTAATGTATACTAATTATCATTTGAAGAAATTTGTGAAACATGAAAACAAATATCAAGAGGAAGCGCAAGAGTAAGTAAATCAACATAAAGATCGGTAAGTCAAGCTAAACTTGCAAATTTGTTTGATGACTTTAAAACATAAATTCTTAGCAATCTAAGAAAACAAGTAGAAATGTTAAGAATGAAATATGAGGAAAAAGAAGATGTCATGCAAAATCACATGTTGTTAAATAGTGCCCATCATTACCAAGGTTGAAGGAATTTTACCAAGAGGACAGTAGAGCAAGTCAATCACCAAAGTAGCTATGTTATGTAGCTCCAAGAACACCATGGCAACATAGTCAAACTAGTATGATGCAAGAGCCTAATTCACAATTTCAAGCTTATGCAGATTCATCTCAAAGTAATTGGAACGCACCCTTTCCTTGGAAACCTTGGCCATTTCAACCCCAAAACCAATCTTGGCAACAAGGTTGTCAAGGAAATTATGAGAGAAATCCAAAATATCCTCAATATTATCCTCAATATCCTCCATACCCAGATCCATGTTATTCCTACCATCCACCTCCACCACAACCACAACCCCAACCACATCCATCTCAAACATCCACTCCCACTCAACTACCTATACCATCATTTCCAAACCCACACAAGGAAGTACGTCAGCACACTTACAATGTTGAGGCACAACACTTGACATATCATCTTGATCTCAATGGTATTCATCTTAGCTCAGTAAGAGTATTGCATAAAATATATTCTCTTGATGCCATTTAAGGACATATTGCATAAAAAAAGATTCAAATGAGAAAGTCAAAGAATCATGGATTGCACTTGATGAAGAGAAGACAGCAGAATCAAAGATTGAGAAAATTCACTCATGTTTACGATCAGATCCTCCATGCATTCAAGAGAACAATCTGCAAAAAGAGGAAGATTTGAATGTCATGGTAGAATAATACATGAAGAATGATCCAGATAAGCAAGCGAACCACGGGCATCAAAGCTATATTGAAATATGGTTCTATACAATCATTAAGTTGTAGCAACACACTCTTCTTCAACTATGCTTGATATTGTCAAAGGCAAAGCATCCAGTCTCTGAAATTTAGGTACATGTCAAAGCATATATTTCAACCCTACACATCAGTTTATCTATCATATTGATGTCCACATGGCTCCATTGGAAGTATTCCTATACTTGAAATATATTTTGTTTTTCAAGTAGAGTAGGATAAAAAAAGAAAAAAATATCAAGTGAAAACCTTGTTTTAGGTGCCTGAGATTGGCTCATTGATTGAAAATATCCATGAGGCAATGAATGGGTTGGAAAAAGAGAAAAAAAGAAAAGATCATAGGTGAAAACCCCCTTTGAGGTGCGTAGGCAGACCTACTAGTTCAAAACCTCATTGAGGCAGCTCGTAGGCCTATAAAAAAAAAAAAAAAAAAAATAAAATAAAAAAAAAAAAAAATTAAAAAAAAAAAAAAAAAAAAAAATCTTTGCTCCATGTGCTCTCTCTGATGAATGCAAGTTCTCTCCAACATTTGCAAGCAACAAAAACTAGTTAGCACCAAAAGAAAAAGTTGTTCAAAATTATAGTCAAACTTGGACTTTCTCGTCCTTTGCTTAAATTCTCCAAAAGGACCAAGGCCATGCCAATCCACCATCCTCATCTATTTCCACCATCCACCCATCATTCTCAATATTTTCCCATTTATTTCCCTCACTGTCCTAAAATGCTACAGGAGGGCTCTGTTTTGCTACAGGAAGCCAAAATACAAAGAGAAGAAAATTGTTTTTATCATATCTTGAAAAACATGTATCCATTTTCTAAGCTATTTCATGGAGAAATGCATATGGATGATGGTAACATGCTCAAGCAATTTCAGAAAATAATGGTGTACACTTTTCAAGAAATCGACCTCCATCACCTACAACCATTTTTAATTTTTCTCGAGATTCATGCATCCATTCGACAATATTTTTTTATGGGCAGGTGCATAAGGATGATGGAAACATGCTTAGAAAATTTCAAGTTAATCTAGCCTACCATTTGAGAGGTATGCATAAAACAATTTTGCTACATGAGGTTGTCCTGAAATGCTACAGGAAGGTCTGAATTGCTACAGGATGGCTGAGAAGAAGCTACATGAGGAAAATCGGATAGGAGAAAAGGGTCGAAAGGTCATGTAATATTTAGGGAAGGTTGATAGAGGTCCCCCCAACACCACTTTCATCACTCATCCACTCCATCTAACCAAAATTCATCTTTAAACTCCACTCTGCCTTACATGAAAAAAAAAACAAATAAAAATAAATAAATAAAAAAAATGGTGTCATCAACTTTTCCACCACCTAAACCACCCCTTGGTGATTTTAACCCTATCCTTACACCTCCTACAAATTTCCGTTAGTCCCACATGTAGTAATGAGATATCGAAGAGGAATTTAATGACCACTACAAGAAGATGATCTTGCACAGTTCCACCAAGATCTTGAACCAAAATTTTTGCAGCTCCATAATAGAATATCCAGCCACCCTGAGGCATTATGAAGCCATTCCTGGAACTTAGAAGGGTCACACCATCCCTAAAGAGCATATGTAAGTTCATTAATCAACTCCAACAACAAAAAATTGAACACAAGAAAGAGGGATGCACACAAAAAATATTTCATTAGTAAAAAAAAGTATCATGCTATGAAGACCTATGCATCAACAAATAAAGGAAGTCAACACCTCCTAAATCATCATGTTATGAAGCTGAACAACAACACTTTGGCCAAGGATGTGAAGCAACAACAACAACAAAACGTAGGAGACCTCCAGATTTAAGGCTATTAGCAATAAGACCTCTAGTAGATTATCACATGCAGCTTCAAGATCATTAGTAGAAGCTTTAGGATCACTAAAGGAAACTTCAACATTCATATCAATAACCTCAATATCACCTGCAAAAACACATCAAGGGTAAGGCTCAAGTATTCAATCCTTTAAACCTTTCGTATGAACTTATTTTAGCTTGAAAACGTTGCAAGTATAAAAAGGGAAAGGTTTTTATAGCCAATATTAGTACCAGAGAAACCTTGACCTTATCTAGAAATTAACTTCACTTTCCACCAATACACCTACACATGGGGGAGAGGACAAGATAAAAGTGAATAGGACTTGAGAAAGTGGGATGTAATCATTTGGTTGTGATGGAAGACAAGCAGTGCACAAGAGAAGGTGAAGGCCAACTCAATTAACTCAAATCACTTTGAGTTTATTTTGCATGCAATGAAAAAATAGAGAAAATTTGAAAAGAGAAAATAATGGAAAAAAATCAACAAAAAATAAAAATAAAAGAAATAAAAGGTGGACCCACCACCTCTTGGCATGCAAATATTAGTTTCTACAAGATTTAGGTTGTGTGCAGGGCATGTACTCACCAGTCTCCATCATCCCAATAGCTCAAAAATCAAATTTCAACCCCTCTCTAGATTGCTACAAGAAGTCTGTAATTGCTACAAGAAGATCCTGTAGCACTACAGGAGGGCTCTGGAAATCTACAGGAAGCTACAAGAAGGTCAAGAAACTACTACAGGAAGCTTCCATAAACACCCTCACTCCTGTAGCAGAAAAAAGAAACTCCTTGTTCGACATTGACGAAAGTTTATTGAAGTCATGAGAGGAGAGGGAGAATCAAAGGAATTATGGGAAATTGATATAAACACAAATCTTATCTAATAGGGGCAGTTACATCCACATCAATATGGGATATCATGAAAATCATCTGATTCAAGAAAATAAAAACAAGGCAAGAAGATGGATAGGTTGCTCAGAGGATGAGAAAGGAGGGGTGTATGATGGGCATCCAAATTAGACAAACATTAAGGCCCATCTAAGCTTTCTTAGGCATAGGAAGACTATATTAAACCTCTCCTTATACACTTAATAATGTTTTTTAGCTTTAATGTGTTCATTAGGAATGTTTATGGATAATTTCATATTTGTGCCTATTATTATTTATTTTTTTCGAATATTGTGAGAATATTGGGCATATTATGAAGATTTGGAGGAGAAGATAATTTAGGGACTTGCTCCCTACTATAGGAGGATCAATATTGAATAATAAATAAACAACATATTATGAAATTACTGCACAAATTCTAGAGCTTCGGTGATTGAGAAATCTAGGAATGTGTTCCTTGTAAATTAATGCATATTCCTAGTGTTGGGAACCATATCCACTATTTGAGGGATTTTGGAGGGGAAATCTTCCTACTTTCAAGGATAATTATTCCTAATCATTTTGTATAAGTACCAATTCGAATTTACCTCTAGGGGTTGGTTTTTCTTAGTCTTCTTGCGGAGAAAACATGTATTTTTGCAGGTCCACTTTCATTTCTAGTAGAAATGTACTTAGATTAATTCAAATAATGAATATTGGTGCCATTTTAAGCTTCTAAAGCTTGGTATCCTTCATAGGAATCTGAGAATCCTTAGGCTTGGTCATCCCAGGAGCATCATAACCCTTTTGTATAATTTACTTTTCTTCTTTTCACTTCTTATTCACATGCATCTCTTGTTCTTATTTTTCCTATTTCTGCATTTGGTATTGATGATTTATTGTTGTAGGATTTGGTTAAATGGTTGAAGTGAGTTATTTTGTAGGATAAAAAGAATTATTTCATACTTGGAACAACTTTGAAAGGTCATAGTAATCATTGAGCTACTTGGATTAGTTTTCTTATTCACAAATCTAAAATATTCCGGAAGTCCCTTGTAACAAATAGTAGTAATTTTTTGTTATTTTTTAGAATGTTCTAATGAGCTTAATTTGAGTTTATTCCACTTGAATTAGATCATAAAATAATTCAAGCTAATAAAAACATTTACCACATTTCATTTGCACTTGATTAGGTTAGTCATTTGATAGGTTAATGGAGACCTAATGCATTCTATTCAATAAATAAAAAAATTCCCATACAATTTTGATTTGATTTACGTGGTCATTCGGTGAATTATATCTTCCTGTAGAAAACTTGTAACTTCCTGTAGCAAACAATGTAACTTCCTATAGCACTCCTCTAACACATGTAAACTTGACTAGATTTTTATCAAAAAGCCTGATTTTTGTCTCTTAGGGTTGTATCATAATGCTTGTGATCTAAATCCTTGATTAAGGTAGAATAAAACACCAATTAAGACATGCATTTTTAAAAAGTAGATTAGGCATATTTATTTGAATTCATGCTCTTAGGATTTCAATTACAAATTGTTGTTCTTGCCTACGATTAATTTCTTTTTAAAGTAAAATTTCCATTTATGCAATTAGTTTAGGATTTGATTTCATTACATTCACTCCATTACATCATGACATCGAAAGAAGGACACATTGTATGTTGGACATATAGTTCTGATACCTCTTAAGTTTGTACGAACCCCGGGATGATAATTAAAGTTGGTAGTCTTAGGGGTTGAAACATTCTTATTGCAATACTGAGGCTCATTAGTAGGTGTGGATAACTGAGGTGCCTCAGGTTGTATAACCTCAGGCTGTGTTTTCTATGATTCAATGTAGTTAGATTCAATAACCTCAAGTAATGAAATCTCAGGTGCTTTTGTTTTGACTATGTCAGGCTCACCAACAAATGAAGAAGTAATCTCGGGTTCAATGATCACATGAAGGGATGATTCTCGTGCATCTATTTCAGGTAGAGGATCAGAAGTAGTAGCTTCTAAATTACTAGATTCTATGGTCTGCATATATTTTTTCTTCTAATGACATTCAAGAGTTTCCTCAAGTGGAATATAATGCTTATTTTGCATTCTACTTGAACGACAGAGTGTAGGGTGTTGTTCTTCCATGTTGGTTTAATAAATTTTAAAAATTAACAACAAAAAATAAATCTAAAAGGGTAATCTAGGAAAAAGGGTTACCAAGAAACCATGAACAACAATATACTATCTTGGAGAACCAAGGATTTACATATGCGCAGGAAATATCCCTGAATGTTGTGTTCGGTGTATCATAGTATTAGTTGACTCAATTACCTATGGTGGACTTTTGAAATATACTCGATGGTACATGGAAGTGTAGTCTGTGTTAGTGCTATCTAATGTGTAACCGTACAATGAGAGCATTCCCATATACTTTTCATGCATGTAGCGCCATCCGATATACCCGAAGGTACATGGAGAACGGTTTGATACACTTACGTATATGGAACGAGATATCACCCATGGAATGAAATGCTAGCAAAAAATGACAACTCTTATGTTATAGACATCAGAACATGTCTCTAGCCTAGACCTCTAGACATTTACATTAATGTTTCAAATGTTCCTTGAGATTGATTCAATACATTTTAAATTTTATCTTGAATTATGTTTCAGTTTTCAAGGCTCACCACAAATTTCACTTGAATATCCTAAAGATGCAATCTAGCATGAAAAAAATGAAATTTTCTTTTGAATGAAAATCTATGTATGAGAGGGAAGAGAACAAAGAGTGATGCATTATACAAGATGATACAAGATGATACAAGATGTAACAAACAAAATTTGTTAAATCAACTCCCTAATGCAAATATTCCAATTTCCAATTTCACACACAAAACCCTAAATGAAAAGTAAAATGCATGAGATTTTTCTTTTCGATCCACTTAATTTCCGAATGAAATGAAAACTAAGATGCTTTTTGAATTAGTGATAAAAGAAACTATACAAAATGATGATTGTAATATCGATTCTTTCAAACAATCAATGATCAAGTAACAATTTGCTAATGGACTAATTGATAGGAACAAAGCAAAATCCAAACAAATTCTTTTCTAATGATTCTAAAACCAAAAGAAAACAAAGTGAAGGCTTTTTTAGAGACCAAGACACACTCAAGGACAGAAGGAAAACTAGCCAAAACCAAGCAAATCAAAGAGTAAGGCATAAAAGGCATTTTTTTCCATCTAACATGGGCCAGCACAGGTGCAGAAATTGCACCAGTGCTCTCCAACGTAGGTGCAGAGAAGGCTAGAGTGTATTGAAGTGCTATGTCTCCAAACCAGGGGAGTGCTGATGTAGATCCAAAAAAATAACGACACAAAAAATCAATCCAAGCTCAAATAAGGGTCTTCCTAGGGTTAATCAAGGTCTAAGTGAGGAAATGAAGGTTTGTTCAATAGGTGAAACAGGTACTAAGGTTGTTGGGATGGGGTCCCCTAGGTCAATTTTGGTGTTAAAACCCCAAGTTTTGATTTAAAGACTGTAAAAAGACGTAAAGTCTCCGCGCTTTGTGGATGTGAAGCACGTAGGTTGTTAGGAGTCAAAAATGGTTTTAACCCTCATCTATGTAAAATTGAGTCAGTTTTGAGATCCACCCATGGTCCGCGGACCATGGGATTGTATAAATAGAGGTGTCTTAGAGAGTCTAGGAGATAGTAACAAATGATGGATGTAATGGGTCAGTAGAAGATAGCGTAGAGAAGTGATTCTTAGAGGAGGAAAAGGCTCTGCAGCTAAGTGCGCAGAGGCCTAGAGTAGAGTCTGCAGTTGAGTGTGCAGGGCATTTTTGAGTCTCTAACCACATATTGAGTATTAATAAAGAATATTGTTAGAGAAATTCATGTGTTTATATGTTTACTTATGTTATTTATGTTCATGGTATATGTCGTGATAGAATAAATGTCTTTATGAAATATTGATGTATTGATGCACGATTCTGTTGGATAAGTCTTGCTAACTGTATGCAATGCATGTTAAGTATTTACGTGAAGCTTATAATACATTTTGTTTTGTTTATTAAGTACCTAAGTAGATATGGGTGAACTCAGATCTAGGGTTGTTTTATGGTGCGCGTAAGTGGATGTTTCATCTGTTAAGGGTCCGTAAAGCTCTATCATAGACCTTCGCAGAGGTCTAAGGGCCGTTTAAGTGAATTTGCAGTACCAAGCCTTAGGGACTTATAGGACTGTACGAAGACAGATCTAGGGAAATAAAAGACATCACACTGATCTCTGGATGTAGAATCTTGGTTCCGTATCCCCCCATACTGCTTCTAGTGAGACTTGAGACTGCGCTACGTGGGTTGATGCCGAAATGGCCAGTACTATAGGGTTTTGTTTGGTGCAAATAACTATGAACTTGGTTCAGGACCCACTAAGCCAACAAATGGTTTTATTGTCGGGACTGGGATTTGCTTAAGGATATGTGTGATGTCGCATCACTGGAATCAAACCAAGAAGGAAATTAAGAAGTGGTTGGATAGGAAGATCCATGAATTCACGGCGCAGGAGAACAAAAACCCATGCCTATTAAAAGAGCAGTATTTGGACAGATACTTGTACATAGAAATACATGAAATTTTCTTGTACACCTTCTCGATTGAACTATACGAGTGGATAGCTAAGTTGGCAGACAACCAAGGAAGGTGGAGGCTTGACGGTCTGATGGACTCTAGAGCTAGTGAGAAGGTTGGAAGCTTCTAAAGACAATATTGCACGTGCTTTTGACCATTGGATCAATCAGATTATAGGAAGATTTGTTATAGAGTTTGTGGTTGATACCTCAATCAACTACAACGAAGCAGGGCACACTTCTTCAAGGGACCGCGAGGTAAGTATTTGAGATCTTTGAATACTTGGATTAAGATGCTCTTATGTGAGAAACAAGTTATTCCACTGCCTTGATGTTTGGATCTACGCGAAGTGGATGAATATTTAGTAATCAAGAGAAAGCAGGTCCTGAATATAACCCATTGATTAGAACTCCTTCGAGCGATGACGAGGGATCGGTACAACCCTCACTATAGAGTGTTGTCCAGTTGATAAGATAGGGTTTTTTACAGATACATCATCCATCCAATCCACCTCCACCCTCACCCCATAGCATACACCCTCGCCCACACCGTCGCCACCACCACTGCTATTCAACATGTCGAACTCAATAAAGCTATCAATTTTCAAGCGTATAGGGAGTGAAGATACAAATCAATTCTGGTTTGTTGCGAATGATACAGATCACTGATGACAATATAAAGAAGGCACACTTAGTAGCTACTTTGCAGGATCGTTCGCTGACATGGTATATTAAGTATTGCATTGATCATCCTTTAGCAACGCTAGTAGATACTAAAAATGATTTAAAAAAGGAGTTTATTAAGCCTAAGTCTGACTCGCAGTTAGTTGTTGGATTTAAGGAAATCATGATGAGGGCTAGTGAAACACCCAAGGAGTTAGATCAAAGGCTAAAATGTGTGATCCGTGAAGCTAATATGCATCTCACAGATGGTTAGCACTGTGAGTAGTTTATAGCCTCGTTTATGCCCCACTAGAGGATTGATTTGTCACAGCATAATATAGGAACTCAGGTGAAAATCCTTGGAAATCACAATGAGATTTCACGAGACACCTATAAAGGATGCTACTTTGGGAGTCCAACAGATTCACTCGCAGTTGCAAAACTTCTGCTTGGAATTACAGAGCTTGAAAAAAGAGAAGGAGGCTAGGACAAAAGTGCGAGAAGAAGTCTGGCGCCTCAAGTGTAAGATCCAGGGGCATAATAAAGACAATTTCCCTGTCTTCACAAATTATATTACAGGAGGGGGACCAATTCCCCTAAGGAAGGAAGCTCCAGCAAGACCGAGTGTAGGGCCCGTGTTATGGTGCGCTATTTGTCACATGGCTGGAAAACATGTAACAAATAATTGTCATTTGCTGCAAAAGTTTGTTCAGACACCAAAACAATTTTTCTGCAACTTCTACAAATCAGTGGGTCACAATGAGCACCACTGTCACAACTATGAATTGATGATGGAAAGAACGCCTACCTATCGAATGCAAGCATAAACTCAACCTGTAGATTGAGGCGTCAAAGGAGTGTGCAAAGGATATTAGGGAAGAGGATGAGGCTGCAGAGGAGGAGGGCTTGGTAGAGCATGCGGTCAAGTTATAAGCTATAACTATGGGACACCAGGGCACTATGTGCAGGAGTGTCAAAATCAGACACGCCCGTCCTGCCAATACTACAGCTAGTTTGACCACACCATAGAAGAATGCCCTGTGTTGATAGCTAAGATGCAGTAGAAGAAGGCACAACCTCAACAACCTACATAGAACCTACAGATGATGAGGGCTAGGCCCCGCGAGGAAGATCTGAATGTGAATATAGTGCTGAGAAGCAAAGCAACGAATGGGGATGATAAGGGAAAACTGCCTGAAGAGGATGGATGGGTCATCAAGGCTCTAGAAAAGGAGGTTGGATTTTATCTGGAGCACACGAAGGAAACATTTATGGAGGCCAAGAAAATCTTTGCTAAGGAATCTACCTTAGAAAGCTAGAATAAAGTACCAGAGACTAGCATGCCTACTGAGGTTGACCCCTCTGTACTTACCACGTTCCTAGAAACCTCCATGAAACTTATGTGTGATAGCAAGGATGTGAAAGGCCTGTAGGAATTAATAAACAAGTGTGTTGGTAAAGAAAACGCTCTTGATGGACACTACGTAGTAAGAAAAATTGGAAAACATAAGGCACGAGCAGGGCGCAAGATGAGGCTCATCACACAAATATGAGATTATGAGATGGACCGGGTTACTTTGGATCTGGGGTCTGACACAAACATTTTGCCTAAACAGACATGGAAGAGAATGGGGAGACTTATGCTGCAGTGGTCTCCAATCCAGCTGAGGATGGCGAACCAGCAAAAGATCATCCCTATGGGACAACTACATGGAGTCACCATAGATATAGAAGGTGCGAGTGTGTTGGCTTATTTTGAAGAATAGAAATTATGGAAAACAAAAATCCATACCCCGCACTCCTTGGAATTGACTGGTCCATTGATATGAATGTAGGTTTTAACCCCATACAGAAATTAGCTGCATATGAATTCTAGAACACATAAAATAAACAATGCAAGAGAATAACACATAAAACACATATACACAGAGATTTTCCCCTGGATCCCAAAACTAGGACTACAAGCTTGATTTTTCATTATGTTCCTTTCAATGTTATAGTACATATTTATACATGCCGAAGCATCCAATACCATCAACCGAAAACCATCGCGTCCAAAATAATGGACCGAAAACCATGGCATCCAAAAACATGTGCGAAAATCATGCACAAAACCATAGGTGGGTCCACCCAACCTAACATAGGTTCCAAAACCAAAATTTTCCGGGGCGCTGCCTTGGACCCCATAGAGTGGGGTTACCTGCACCCCTTAAACCCCCTGTTACTCCCCCTGCTGTGCAATTGGCACAACGAAGGGGGGCTCCGCCCCCCCTCTAACCCCCAGTTCACTACATTGGTTAGTCGTGGAAAGAATATAACACAACCAAACATTCTCCCACTTGTTTTTTTCTTTCCATAGGGGGGCATAAGAGAGCTTAGTCATTTATCCATCCCTGCAACGCCCATTGTTTCTCTACACCAAGAGAACTTCTCAGAGCTCACATATTTTGTCAATACATCTGCAGTATTCTTCAAAGTGTCCACCTTTACCAGCAACACCTTTTTTTCTGCTATCATATCCCTCACAAAGTGATACTGAACATCAATGTGCTTTGTCTTTGAATGATATGCAGGGTTCTTTGCCAAGAAAATTGCACTTCGGCTATCACAGTTTATCCTTATAGCTCCTTATACTAACCCCATACTTGAACACAATCTCTGCAACCAAACTGCTTCCTTGCTTGCATGAGTGGCTGCCATGAATTCTGCCTCTATAGTTGATAGTGGCACTACATATTGTTTCTTACTTATCCAACTGACTGCACATCCAAATAGGTTAAACACATACCCACTTGTAGATATTCTCTGATCCAGATCTCCAACCCAGTCTGTGTCAACAAAGCCATGAATATCCAACACTCTGTCCAATACTGGTCTTCCTTGGTAGCACAAACCATAATCACTCGTGCCATGCAAATACCTGAAAACTTGCTTCACTGTTGTCCAATGCTCCTTTCCTAGTTTTGACATAAACCTACTTAATATTCCCACTGCATGTGCAATGTGTAGTCTAGTACAGACCATTGCATACATCAGACTACTGACTGCACTTGCATATGGAACATGGGACATGTCCTCTTCCTCTTCTTGTGTATTGGGACACTATTCAGAAGATAACTTTACACCTACACGAATAGGAACCTTCAGCAGTTTACTATCCTGCATACTAAATCTCTGCAATATTGTCTCGACATACTTCCTCTAGTTTAACTAGAGCTTCCTCTTTTCCCAATCTCTTTTAATTTCCATGCCCAAAATATAGTTTGCAACACCAAGATTTCATGTCGAATTTGGAGGACAATTGGGTCTTCAAATCCTGGATAATTTCTTTGTCATTTCCAACCAGCAACATATCATCCACATACAAGACCATATAAATAACATGGTCATCAATTAATTAAAATATACACAGTGATCTGGTGAAGCCAAGTCCCCTATAAATGTATCAAATTTCTGATACCACATCCTTGGTGATTGTTTTAACCTATATAGAGACTTCTTTAACTTGCATACCAGTTCTTTCTTACCCTTCACCGCAAAGCCTTCAGGTTGCTTCATGTAGATTTCCTCTTACAAATCCCCGTGAAGAAATGTTGTCTTCACATCCATCTGTTCTACCTCAAAATCAAAAGCAGTAGCAACATATAAAAGTAATCTAATAG
>APFE030164840.1:0-19374 GCA_000404065.3 Pinus taeda | reverse complement strand
TTGATTTTCCACTAGAGCCTTAAATTCTTTAAAACTATCAAAGACTTCAGATTTCTTCTT
The DNA here is from genome assembly GCA_000404065.3 of Pinus taeda. Classification (NCBI taxonomy): domain Eukaryota; kingdom Viridiplantae; phylum Streptophyta; class Pinopsida; order Pinales; family Pinaceae; genus Pinus; species Pinus taeda. Next base: position 19,314 of record APFE030164840.1, on the reverse strand, counting down.
AAGGAAATATATCCATGTATTCCTTGAGAAGTCATCTATAAATGATACATAGTACATAGACTTACCCAGTAATGGAACTTTCACAGGTCCAAACACATCACTGTGCTCAAGCTCTAATATCTGTTTCGTCCTCTTACCACCAGAGGGGAAACTCACCCGATTCTGCTTCCCATATACACAATTTTCACAAAAAATCAAAATCCAGAGAGCTATTACTCATACCTTCTACCATACCTTTACCATGAAGTATTCGAAGGCCCTTCTCTCCAATATGTCCAAGCCTTTGATGCCACAACATGGTCTTCTCTCCAGAGACCACTAGATTTTCTGCTCCATTTTCAGGAGCCATAGAACTATTGCACCCGTCAACAACAGTGCTACCTTGTAGCTTGTACAGAGTTCCAGTCCGAACTCCTCGCATCAATACCAGTGCTCCTCGAACCATCTTGCAGGTATCCTTCTCGAACACTGTCTTTACACCTGCATCATCCAACTTGCTTACAGAAATCAGATTTCTGGCCAATGCAGGAATATGCAAAACACCCGGAAGGGTTCTAACCGTTCCACCTTGCAACTTCAACTTTACATTTCCGCGACCAATGATTCTAGCCTTCCTATCATCTCCTAAGAATACATCACCACCATCGTATTTGTCATACTCACAGAACCACTCTCTATGGGGAGTGAAGTGAAAGGATGCACCTGAGTCAATCAACCATGCCTCATGATCTACATATGTACTTGAAGAAGCCAGGCACACATCCCCACCTTCATCTGAGGTGGTTTTCACCTTTGAAGAAGGAGCATCATCAAATCCATTTCCTTTATTAGGAGATTTATATTTACAATCCCTTTTGTAGTGCCCTTCCTTTTTGCATTTCTAGCACACCACATTTATAGGTTTTCCTGGAGATTTAGATATCCCTCGAGATTTAGTTCTCCCACTCGATGACTTATTTTTGTTTCTGTTCTGGGATCATCCTCGTACAGACAAGGCATCACCATTCTGGCTATTCATATTTTTCCATCTCATCTCCTCCGTTAGCAAGGATGAGACTATTTCATCAAACTGCAAGGAAGTTGCATTACTACCTATTGCAATAACCAGACTATCCAACGAATCTGGTAGAGAACACAACAAACTGATGCACTTATCTTCATCTGAAATTTTAATATCAACAGATGCTAACTGACTTACCAAAATATTAAATGCGTTCAGATGCTCTGTCACTGAGTCTCCATCTTTCATCCTCATGTTATACAGCTTTTTCCACAGGAACAGTTTATTCACCAGAGACTTAGATTGGTACAAAGTCCCTAACTTGTCCCACAAAGCCTTCACATAGCTTCCCCTGATACATTCAACAATATTGAATCTGAGACACACAATCATATTGTGCTCTTTGCCTTCTGATCCAACTTCTTCCATTATTCATCGGACACTCCCATTGGTTTAGTACCCGAATCTACCATGATCCACTGATCTTTATCCACCAACAGATCCTCCATCTTGAGTTTCCACAACTCAAAAATCTGATCATTAAATTTATCGATCCCTATCTTTCCATTGCTAACCATCTTCTTTCACCACCAGAATCGATCTTGCAGATCTCCCACTGAACAGGGTCTACCACAAGCTTGAGTCAAACCCCTTAGCAATAAAGGTGTCCCCTTGAAGCCAAAACAGCTCTGATACCAAATGTAGGTTTTAACCCCGTACAAAAATTACCTGCATACGAATTCTAGAACACAGAAAATAAACAATGCCAGAGCATAACACATAAAACACATATACACAAAGGTTTTCCCCTGGATACCAAAACCAAGACTACCAGTTTGATTTTTTATTGTGTTCCTTTCAATGTTATAATACATATTTATACATGCTGAAGCATCCAATACAATGGAACAAAAAACCTCGCGTCCAAAACCATGGACTGAAACCATCGCATCCAAAAACATGTGCGAAAATCATGCATAAACCATAGGTGCGTCTGCCCAACCTAACATAGGTTCCAAAACCAAAATTTTCCAGGGCGCTGCCCTAGACCCCATAGAGTGGGGTTACCTGCACCCCTCAAACCCCCTGTGACTCCCCCCACTATGCAATTGGCACAACGAAGGGGGGGCTCCGGCCCCCCTCTAACCACCCAGTTCACTACATTGGTTAGTCATGGAAATAATATAACACAAACCAACAATGAATGGATTCATCAACTTGAAGAAAAGAACAATGTCGTTTGAGAGGAAATCACTTCGAGTTGTAGTACCATTGGACCCTACAGAAGGACCGCGCTATACTGAACCGGTCTGTGACTATGAAGAAAGTGATGATGACTTGGATCAGATTTACAAAATAAATACATTAAATCATGACTGGATTAATGCAACAAGTGATGGACGAATTGCATGGGATTGGGAAATTTCTTGTATCTCAGATTCAAATGAAGAACTGGAGCATTAATAGAAAAGGTTGCACGAATAAGTATCGACATTGCGCTGCAACATGATGACTAAATCATTGCATTGTGTGTCATCAAAGGTAATAAATTTACCCTATTGTGATGGTTTAACTGACATAGATAAGTTTTTGGATGCCTTTGAACGAGAGGTCCCTGAGGATCATCGCTTCCAAGCACTGGATTTGGCGATACACACTACGCCCACATGGTGGTAGGGTACACACGAGGATAGATTTAAGGAATGGCGATATTATAGAAGGATGATGAGGTTGCAATTTGGTTGTCCTAAAATTAGACTAACTAAGAAGTATGATGGGAGAAATGATCTGTGATAATTTAGCAAAGTGGACTAAAGTTTATGGAACAGAACCGCAGCCCAAATGGGTGCACTTATTCTGTCATACTTTGGATACAATCCCTATGAATTGTTACCTGGAAACAGAGCTACGCCATGGCACTGTGGAGTGGGATATATTAAGGGAGGGATTCTTGATGACCTTCAGTTTTGAAGATGGTTTCAAATGCATTGATGAAGCTCTATAGGCATTTAAGGCCTCTATCTTTAGAATTCTGCAGGATCCTTTGGAGTTGGTGCAGCCCGATTGGAGCACCCAGCTGCATCATGCCTTAGAATTCTATGATGTGTGACCACTGAGGGGGAGGATGAAGATCCAAGAAATATCTATATTCCAACGGCAGAAGGTCATCAGGAAATTAAAGGTCCACAAATAGAGAACCCGAACATCACTGCACCATTGAAAACCAAGCAAGTAAACATTGGTACTGAATCAGAGCCAAAATTTGCAAAGATCGAGGACTACTGGGATGATGCCACAGTGGATAAAGTTGTTGAGTTACTCTGGGAGTACTAGGATATTTTTTCCTACAAGGTTTTCGGACCTGAAGGGCATCATAGGTGACTTGGGTGTGACGAAAATCATTTTGAAACTGGATGCAAAGCCTATTAAGCAGAGGTCGTATCACCTTAATCCCAAGTACAAGGAAAAGGTTTGCTTGGAGTTGGATAAGATGCTTGAGGCAGACATTATCGAACCTATGGAGGAAACTGATTAGGTGAGCCCGATGGTGGTTCAAGAAAAAAACAGAAGGGAGAAATAATTATTTGCATAGATCTCATGAAACTTAATGATGCCTGTGTCCATGATCATTTTTTGACATTGTTTACTGATGAGGTATTGGATAATGTTGGAGGGAAGGAGGCCTACGCCTTCACTGATGGATTTTTAGGGTACCATCAAATCAAGATCACGCTAGAAGATAGGAGAAAAACAACCTTCGCCACTAAATGGAGTTGTTTTTAGTACACTATCATGCTGTTTTGACTCAAGAATGCAACCGCGATATTCTCTCGTGTATTTATATCAGCGTTTAAGGAATTCATCCATATGTTCTTGGAGGAGTATTTTGATGACTGGACGATGTTCGGCTTAGTGAAGCGCCATGTAGCAAGTCTGCGCCCAATGTTGGATACGTGCCGTAGATACCAGATCACTCTGAACTTGAAGAAGTGTTTAATTTGTGTCCCCTTTTGGATCCTACTGGGTCATGTGGTGTGCAAGCAAGGGTTGATGGTGAACCATGCCAAGGTCGCAGTGATAGTAAATTTGGAAGCCCCAAGAAGTGTCAAGAAGCTGCGTGCAATGCTTGGGCATACAGGATATTACAGAAAATTCATCAAGGCTTATGCTCATATTACTGTGCCCATGGAGAAACTGATAAAGAAGGATGCTACATTCTATTGGGATGAAGAATGTTAGTGCAGTTTGGATGTATTGAAGTAGAAGATGGTCATTGCATTGATCCTGGTTTTTCCCGATTGGAAGAAGCAATTACATGTGCACGTTGATGACTCGTGTATTGCATTGGGAGCAATGCTAACACAGGACGGTGAAGGAGAGATGGACCACCCTATAGCCTTTGCAAGGAGGAAATTATCTAAGGGTGAGAAGAACTAATCAATGACAGAGTGTGAAGGATTGGATATGGTGTACACACTTCAAAAGTTTAGGCACTACTTTTTTGGTGGACATTTCAAAATGTACACAAATCATTCTGCCTTGAAATACTTGGTCAATAACCCTGTGTTGGGGGGGAAGATTCGCTAATGGTTTCTGTTATTCCAGGAGTATGACTTTGAGGTGATTGTGAAGCCAAGTAGGTTGAATGTAGGGCCTGACCATCTATCGTGGATTGAGACAGGAGAGGAGCCTACTAGTTTGGAGGAAGGGTTGCTCGATGCGTAGCTCTTCACAGTGCACGTAGCAAATAATCACTTTGCAGATATTATCCACTTTTTGACTACAAGAACGGCACAAGAAGGATACACCAGTTAGAAAAAGAAGGAGTTAGTAGTGCACACGGCAAATTTCTTAGTGATTACAGGACATTTATATAAGATGGGTGCAGACGAGATCTTGCAATGATATGTGCCAAATTTTGAGCGAAATAGCATCCTTGTTGAAACTCATGGGGGGCTTGTGGGAGGAAATTATGCAGGAAAAGCAACAACACAAAATATTTTGGGCACAGGGTTGTGGTGGCCTACACTGCATAAAGATTCTAAATTATATTATAGGGCATGTGATGCATGTCAACGAATGCGAAAACCATCGCGAAGGGGTAAGTTTCCATTGAATCCTCAAGTATCGTTGCAGCCATTTGAAAAATGGGCAATTGATTTCGTTGGACAAATTCAACCCCCAAAAAAGAAGACAAGTGCATGTTATATCATCACCACGACTGAGTATCTAACCATATGGGTGAAGGCATAGCTGGTAAAGGATTGTACAGGGGCTATAATCGCAACATTCTTGTTTGAGTATGTGTTGACCTGATTTGGCTGCCCAAAAGTGTTGATGAGTGATTGGGGTACACACTTCCTAAACGAAACAATCAGCACGTTGACTGAAGAGTTCCAGTTTTATCATCACAAGAGCACACCTTATCATCCTTAGGCTAATGTAATAGTTGAGGCCTTTAATGAGATCTTGGAGAATGTGCTAATGAATATTTGCAATGCACAATGGAATGACTAGGATGTGTGCATACCTACAGTGTTATGGGCGTATAAGACCACTTGCAAAACTATGACAGGTTAGACACCTTTTAGATTGGTCTATGGTGTAGATGCTATGATTCCTAAGGATATATCATGCCTAGCCTACGCATAGGAGCTTTCATAGGAATGACAGATCGCTAAGCCTTGGAAGAATAGCTCACGCAGCTGATGGAGCTTGAAGGAGATAGATTCTTGGCTAGATTCCATCAACAAGTACAGAAGGAGCATGAAAAAACATGGCACGATTGACACATCAAGCTGTGCACGTTCAAGGTAAATGACTTGGTCTTATTATATGATAGAAATTTTACTAAGTGTATGGGCAAATTTTAGATGCAATAGCTTGGGCCCTATGTTATCAACGAGATTAAAAATGGAGGCGTATTTCAGCTTGCGAAGTTGAATGGAGAACTTTTTCAGAGAAGGGTGAATGGCATCCGATTGAAGCCATATACAGGGGATCCGACTCAATGACTATACGACGACAGGACAATCTTAGTGCTCCATGTAGCTGCAAGGTAGCACGGGACTATAAACTATGCTGCCTGGGTTGGAGGACTACGCGGCGGGCGGGCTATGCAAAAAATATTGAAGTCACAGGCTAAGACTCTGCGCGAAGGGAGCTGCACTCCAAATGAAGGTACCACTTAGCACAGCAGGAAAGTGATCGTTGAAGTCATTTTTCATGACTTGACAGGTAGGAGACAGCTAAGAGGAGCGAGCTAGCAGCGTTTAAGGCCAAAATATTTGAAGATCGACCACCAAAATAACATTAATAATTGAGTTTTGAGGGGAACGGCCAGATTTGAATTCAAAAACCCCTATAAATTATGCATGTCGGTATAACAGAGAACACTTTGCACACTTAAAATTTTTGAGTTGCATTATCTGTTGCTTACGAGCTACTCATTCTTTGAGGATTTGGTCGTGAGCCCTGTGTTTGCCAATTTACTAGAGTTAAACCAAAATTTTATCCTAGAAACCATGTTAGGACCAAGCCCTGTTGAGAATATGAACACTAGGAGGGATGTCAAGTCAGAAGGAGTCACTCCAGAGGTTGTGAGTGTGGAAGCCCCAACACCTGTACCTATGATGCCGAGGTCGCCGAGGCTAAAGCCTACACCTGTTAGAGAAACCCAAAATCCGACGAATGATAAGTAGAAGAAGCTGATGCCGGTGTGCGAGTCACCTAGAAAACATTCTGCCGCTCAAAAGCAGAAGAAGGAAACGTAGCTTGAGAGGGTTGTTGATTTGGAGGCTGAGGAGGGATAGGGAACTGAAGACATAGACACCAAGGGAGTAGAGCCCTTTACCAAATTACTTGATTACATCCCTCCACACAAAGGGAAGACAAAGATCACCAAGGACCTGGATTATGACAAGTTTGTCATCTCTACGCTCCAGCTGCTGGAGCAGGTTCCTTTTGAAGGTTTGCACCTTGTGAAGATTCCCCTGCTGAAGATGGAGGATTGGGACCTGACGGACCATGAGAGGTTCCCACACCGCAACCGTAAATTATATGAAGCATGTTTACTATTGGGATTTAGGTGTCACCGAGTTGGAGCTGGTGGAATGGATCCGCGAAATAGAGAATTCCAGGCTGTTGAACCTGTTGTGAGTACCCCACTATCACCGCACTACGATTAATACCACCTGTTTGTGGCAGTTACTTACTCTCATGCACGATGGGTGCTTATGGCTTGGAAAACCTATACTCATCATGGACATGCTCATCCACAAGATCACGCACCTGCCACATGAAGGCTTGAATCTGGCCAAGGAGTTCGGCAGAAAGGCATGAGAAAAATATTTGGCGGGTGAAATGAAAAAGGAGTTTGAGCTTGTGAAAAAGCTGCACAACTATTCCATCATGTCTATCAACGATCCTGCGGTAAATATTACCACCCAAATACTAGTTGGTAAGGTTATGAGGAAGTGTCGCAAGGACAAGATTTCGGCACCTGTGGTATCATTAGCTGCATAATGCATGAAGGGCGTGCAATTTAACTAGTCGTGGTACTTATGCAATGAATTACTTGCAAATTATCATGAGGTCTAGGATGAGAGCAAGCCCTTCCACTATGCGTGGTTGTTTCTCTCCATCATGCTTGTTGCATGGGAGCTATCGAAGGATAGCTAGTTTCCTCCGTTGACGTAAGGATTGTTGGAGGGCGCATAGTTCACCTCCCTCTGGGCCACGAAGGACCCCACACATGTCATAGAAACAAAGATCTTTTGGGTCTTTATGGAAATGAGTTTCTGCATGGCCATCAATCAATAGCCAAGGTTGTCCCCAACCTTGTATTAGCAGTTGTCAGCATATGTCGTGTTTAAAGTTGATTTCCATCGCATCTACATTCAGGCGCGCAAAGACCCACAATAGAAATGGTACAATTTACCATACTTAGTCACAGACCATGACATTTAGAAGGTGATCAAGCGCTGGCCGGCAAAATGGCATGCCCCATTAGACTTGAATGTAGGAACTAGTAAGGGCATGGGCAACTCGACTCAGAAAAAGAGGAAGGATGTAGCAATACAAGCCATGAAAAAGTTGGCTACGCAGTGAAAGAACGAAACCACCAAGAAGGCCTAGATGGAATAAGAGTGCACTTCCAAAGAGTAGGTTGGTCAGGAACAACGTGAATCATAGAGAAGCAGTAAATCCCCTTAACCCATGATAAATGAGGAAGAAAAATATGAACAGGGCAGCAGAGGAGATGAGGGGCAGAGCACCCCATTTCCTTGACGCAGGTGGATCCCATGACCTTGACGGAGGGCGATCTCAATGAGATTGGAGACAAAGTCAGGGATATTACAATTGAGTTGTTGTAACAGTTTGAGCAATAGTACATGCAGACACTGGGGAGAATCTAGAAGGATATGTGCAAGCTACAGATCCAAACTAGAAGGATACAGGTGGGCACAGGTCAAGCGAGCGCAACACAAATGAGCTTGGCACTGGGGACAAGTTAGGTTGCAAAACTGGTAAGGACATTGGACCTTTGCATGGTTTCCCTACCGGAAGGGTCCCTGTGAGCAGGATTAGCTGATGACTGAGTTATTTTGAGCACCCTTAAGGATATCGCGTTGAACATTGCAGTGCTCCCCAACAAATTTCTTCATGCACAGCAGGCCGGAGTAATGGAGGAATTGTGAGCTCGGGAGCAACGTGCTCTTAGTTTAATCATCGAGTATTGGGTGAACAATGAAAAAATGTTCATCAAGAAGACATAGGCCCTGAAGGAAAGAGATACTATCCAGGCATAGAGTTCTAAGCTGGTGGCTGTGGTAGTAGAGGCGTGCAAAATAGTTTCGGAGTTGCGCATACCCGAGGACGCACAACTAGAGTCCAAGATCTGAAAATTAGCTACAGGTGTCCGCGAGGTCAAGGCAAAGGTTAGGAGAGTTTAATTTGAACTCAAAATGAAAATCACAGAGCTATAACTCAAATTATAGCCTTCGACTCCAAGGTCAGGGAGAAGCATAGAGCCGCTATAAAGAAGGAATGACCACTATGGATGTTGCAGTCACTGGCTGCTAGACCTTATTTAAATAGGTGATGGAATTAGTGATGAATATGTAGGAAGACCCAACCCTGCAGATGTTGAACACAGAAGTCTACGAGCTACAGAAGCAGTATGATGAGGCCCGGGTGGTGACGCACTATATTGCTCCAGCACAACGCCTCGCCAAGTTGCAGGAGGGGAAGCAGCTCCGCGTACAGGTAGAATCATCCCAATAAAAGGAGGTCGTGCTTACGGCCAGGTTGGGACCTTGGTTAGACGAAGTTTACCAAGTAACAACCAACATTTAGGAGAAGTTGACAGGCTTGCAGCAAACACAACAATAGATCAAGCTAGTCGCAGAACATCCAGCTACATAGCAGCTTGTCGAAGAGGTTAAGCAGGCAACCATGCAGAGTGCTTCCAAGGTAGAAGTTATGCAGGTGGAGCTGGAGGATATTCACAGCAAGATCACCATGCCATTCGAGTGACTCGAGGATGAGTCACAACCTTTGTGTTGAGGGCCTACTGGGATGTGGTCCCCTGGGAGAGTTTTGGGGTTAAAAACCCAAGTTTTGATGTAAATATTGTAAAAATATGTAAAGTATTTGTGCTTTGTGGATGTGGAGCATGTAGGTGGTTAGGAGTCAAAAAAGGTTTTAACCATCATCTATGTGAAATTGAGTAGGCTTTGAGATCCATCCATGGTCCGCAGAGCATGGGATTGTATAAATAGAGGTGTCTCAGAGAGTCTAAGAGATAGTAACGAATGGTGGATGTAATGGGTCAATAGAAGATAGTGCAAAGAAGTGAGTCTTAGAGGAGGAAAAGGCTCTACAGCTGAGTGCCTAGAGGCCTATAGTAGAGTCTGCAACTGAGTGCATGGACCCCTATAGCTGAGTGCACAGGGCAGTTTTGAGTCTGTAACCACATATTGAGTATCAATAAAGAAGACCGTTAGAGAAATTCATGTGTTTAGCTGTTTACTTCTATTATTTATGTTCACGATATATGTCATGATGGAATAAATTTCTTTATGAAATATTGATGTATTGATGCATGAATTTATTGGATAAGTCTTGTTAACTGTACACAATGCATGTTAAGTATTTACGTGAAGCTTATAATACATTTTGTTATGTTTATTAAATCTTAAGTAGATCTGCGTGAACTCAGATCTAGGGTTGTTTTATGGTGCACATAAGTGAATGCTTCATCTGTTAAGGGTCCGCAAAGCCCTATCGTAGACCTTCACAAAGGTCTAAGGTCCATTTAAGTGAAGTTGCAGTACCAAGCCTTAGGGGCTTATAGGTCTATGCAAAGACAAATCTAGGGCAATAAAAGACATCACATTGATCTCTGGATGTGGAAACTTGGTTCCAGCATCCCCCCATATTGCTTCGGGTGAGACTTCAACCTGCACTACACGGGTTGATGTCGAAAGGGCCAATAGTGTAGGATTTTGTTTGGCACAACTAAATCTAAACCTAGGTCAGGACCCACTAAGCCAACAAATGTTAAGGAAACCACTAAGGGAAATAAAAGTTCCCTAGTGGAGTCACCAATTTGTTAAGCAAAATGTATGATTCTAGAAAAAATTATCTTCCCTAGACCTAATGGACTAGTTTAGAACAATATAAAGCAAAGAATATTAGTTTCCCTTAGATAATTTGAAGAATGGGAAAGAAGTTTACTTGGAATCTGTCGTAAGATTTACTTTCCTCCCAGTTTGTAAGCTCCAATCGTAGCTATGATTGCTATAATTAGAACCTGCATATACAACCAAAACAAGCCAAGGATCCACAACATCTATGTAGCATAATTCAATTACTCTATTCAATGAATCGATAAGACATTGAAATACATGAATGTAAGTGTAACACAACACATATAGGAAAACAATATACTCTTTGTATTAATAGAAATAGGAGAGAGTTTAAAACCAAGAATAGTAGCTTATCTTGTAGATATCTCCTTAAGTTGACTTGTTCTTCATTTTAACAAAGAACACATCAATGTCACCATAATTCACGAAGATGATGACTCTCTTAGATTCAAGGCATCAACTTGAGAGCATGATCAATCTCCAAAAGCCAACCCTGATGTTGTAGATATCAGTAAATTTACAGGAGAGGGATGGTAGTTTAGGAATTCTTATCCATTTACCAATCTAGGCTTGAGATCCACTTAATATGGGAGGATGAGCTCAAGGGATAAGAGGTGAAGTCTCCAAGGTAGGATCAGGTAGGACTCGAACTTCATATCCAAGGTAAATGGTTAAAACAACCCCTAGAAGCTTCTAGAAGAGAAATCTTCAGAAATATTTTTAATTTTCATGAATTTATAGAATCATTGCACCCCCAGCAAGGAGCAAGCTATTGTTAATCAACGTTGGTGAAAAAGGGAGCAACCAACGTTGAACACGGGTCTCTACAGGGGTGGGGTGTGTTGGGGCTTAAAAGCTTGATTTTGAGCAGTTAATCCCAGAAACATAGACATTGTGGAATGTCCATGCTCATTGATTTGTGTAGGCATGATGATAACATGTTCACGAATGTGGATTGATCTAGTTTGTAGGCATATTGAATAGATGCAAAAAATGGACTACAACACTCAATTTTCCCATCATATTGAGCATGATAAGATGAGTTATGAGCTAATTGAATACAGAGACAAGAAAAACATTCTATCCAAAAATTTCCAGTGAAAATGGAATATCTGTCACTTACAATAATCTTTGGGTTTTCATGTAGCTTTTGAACTATGTCCACAAATGCAGTTGTGATTGTACTAGTCTTAAAATAATGAGACAATTCACAAAAGTGTGCATACTTGGTAAGTCTAACAACTACCACCATGATGAAACTCTTTCCTTTGGACTTGGGTAAACCTTTGATAAAATCCGTTGATACCTCTTCCAAACACTGACTTGGAATGACCAATTCTTGTAAAAGACCAAGAGTCTTAATTGTCTCAACTTTATTTTGTTGGAAAACCAAACATTCTACCACAAAATTTTAAATATCAAATTTAAGGGCATCCCAAAAAAAATTCCTTCTTGACCCTTTGGTAAGTTTTTAAAAATATTGAGTATCCGCCTATAGGAGAGGTGTGCAATTCCAAAAGAGCATTTTGTTTTATTTAGGATTTCTTACATACATATAAGTGATCTTTGTACCACAATGAATCACTTTTCTAGATAAATATATCAGATGCAATGAGATCTTGCTGCAACTTTTGAATGATTTTCCACACCTCTTCATCATTATTCTATTCATCCATTGCTTCACTTATCTAATTAGGTTGGATAATAGAAATTACACAGATTAATTCATCCATATCCTCATCCCTTCTTGAGAGTGCATTTGCGACAACATTTTGCTTCCATTTTTCAAAGTCATGACCCAACATCTCCGTGACCATTTTCGCTACTCTTTTGAAGATAATATTTGTTCCAACAAGTGTTTAAGACTATCATGATTTTTTTTATCTTGAAGTGTCTTCACATTAGGTAAAGGTGCCATTTCTTCAGGCCCTGTAGTATTGCCAACACTTCTTTCTCATAAATAGGTTTGTTTAAATACTTTCTCTTGTCAATTGGACTACTTTCAAACGTAATGGGCCTACGTGAATTCTTGAGGCATCACATTCCACAATGAATGATTTTGTGATGTCTATTGTAGCTAAGATGCGAGCTCGACATATTACCTATTTAATATGTTCAAAGACCTTAGTTGATTATGGAGTCCAAAAAATACATCTTTCTTCAATAATGTTGTTAGATGTGATGCTATTTTCCCATAATTCTTAGAAAACATGTGATAATACCCTATCAAACTGAGAAATCCTCAAAGATTCCTTAAGGTTGTGGGGATTTTCTATTCCTTGATGGATTTAATTTTTTTAGGGTCTACCTTAAAACCATCATGAGATACAATATGACCCAAATATTCCACTTCCTATACCCAAAGAAACATTTGGAGGGTTTTGCATACAATTGTTTATCCTCCAATAGTTTGAGCACCCTATCAACATGATATTTCCAAGAATTGTCGTAGATTAATATATAATCAAAAATACTAACACAAATTTTCTAAGGGTGGGTTTGAAAGTGGAATTCATAAAACCATGAAATGTGGAAGGTGCATTAGAAAGGCTAAAAGGCATGACCAAAAATTCATAATGGCCTTCCTGAGTTCTGAATGATGCTTTCAGAATGTCTTATGTCTTCATCCTAATTGAATGATATCATGGATGAAGATATAACTTGGTGATGTAAATTGCTCTATTTAGTTCATCCAAAAATTCAACAATGACAAGAATGGGAAATTTGTCTTTAATAGTGAGCTTGTTGAGCTCTCTATAATCCAGACACATAAACCAAGTTCCATCATTCTTTTGCACAAATACTACTAGAGAAGAGAAAAACAATTGGCATGGTTGAATTATATTTGCCTCTAACATTTCTACAACAATATATTCAATTTTACTCTTCTAGGCACAGGGATATCTGTAAGGTCTGTTGTTTGGAGGAACAATTCCTTAAATCAAGTGAATAACATGATCATGATTGTGAATAGGTGGGATACCTTTGGGAGTATCAAATACCTTGGAATGATTTTCATGGACTCTTTGGATATATGGAGAAATTGATGACTTAGATGTTTGAACATCTAGTGAGCATAATTGTGCATTTACCCCTAGTTTTTCCTTTTCAAAAGCCTTGTCATGCCATGAAAATTAACTGTATTCTTAGGTTTCCCTATGATACCCCTTAATTCATTTTCCTTTCCTTGCCTGAAAAATTTCGAGAAAACTTCTTTCATACCCAAAGATTGTAGCCATTGGACTCTTAGTACAACATCAGCACCACATATTGGAAACAAGCATTGGACTATTCAATACATATTTCCCCATGGTTAGGTTGATATTATGGCACTTCCCTAAGAAATTTATAGTTCCTCCATCTGCAGCCATCATTTGACACTCTAATGTTGGATATAGAAAGCAATTCAAATCTTTTTCTATCTTACAATGAGTAAAATTATAGGTACTACCCAAATCAATTACTACTATTATTGTTTTCTTCTTCATATATCTTTCTATATTGAGAGTTTGAGGAGTGGTAATTCCTACCAATGCATTGCAAGATATGGTTATATTCATTTCTTCTTTTTCAACCCCTGGGGTTGGTCGCTGGTGTATATCTTCCTTTGATGTTTCTTGTTCATTTTCTCCCTCCTCTTCACAATCTATGTAAAATTTCTTCTTAGAAAACTTATGACCTTTAGTGCATTTTCTATCATAACTGTAACAAATCCCTTTTTCTCTTTTTTCATCCAGTTGTTTCGGTATTAAATTTGTAAGTTGTGGGATGCTAGGAGTTGCACCACTTCCATCTTTATAGTTGTGAGTGTTGGACCTCCTTGTTGCCATAATTTTTCTTTCAACTTTTCTTGCCACCCTGAATGCATTCTACAATGAACTAGGTTTCCAAAGGAAAACCTCATGTTGGATGTTATCCTTTAAACTCCCTATGAAGAGAACAATCAGATGCTCCTTTGGAATATCAATTACCTTGATATTCAATATTTAAAAGTAATCAATATGCTCTGACATTTAACCCTTTTGTTCGAGATTCATCAATAGGATAAAGAAGGTATTTCTATTTTTATCATCATAACTCATTATCAATTACTCTATAAAAATTTTCTAAGTGACAAGTGATGTACGAGAAAAATCCATTGATACCACATAAACTATTTGGGTTCTAAATATAAAGATGCAATATGTATCTTTTATGTGTGTTGCACGTCATGTAGATCAAAGAATTGATCCATCTGTAGTATCTATGTTACCAAATCCTTTCCATCAAAGTTCCTCATATCGATCTTTTTGAATATGGTTGGTATTCAACCCAAATTTAGAGTTCCTAAAATCGTGATTCACATTCCTTTTGTTCTCATCATGAATTTCATGGAATACCTTGTCACCATTAGGAAGTGTTTCTTGTAGCATCTTTGTCAAACCTTCCATTTATGAATTTAAACCATCCTTTAAACCTTCCATATTCCTTTCTATTTTTCTTCTAAACCATCCATCTTAGCTACCAATTCATTTTTGATTGCTATTTGTGATAGTAAAAATTGTTGCAGTTGTTCTTGTAATTTTGATATATCATGTTGTATTTATTCCTCTTCTTCATGCATCATAATAGAGTTTTCTAAGGCCTTAATGGGTGGAGAATTTTGTTTTTTAGGTTGCATTTTGGAACAACTTGATGATATCTAGTCTTAATTATGCCCTTTGAATCACTTCAAATTGTTTTTTCAAACAAAAGTTATGCAAATTTAAAAATACACACCTTTTAAGGGCTTGATTTTGAGCTTGTTGATATGGATTTGAAACGATTGTATCTCTATGACTTCAGTCCCCCAAGGTCTTAGATTCCACCTTGATGTATCTCTTTGTGTCTTCTTTCTAACCCAATAAGTTAGACTGAGATTGTGTTTTTCAAGATAAATTTATGCCAAATCTCCCACTATGACCTGATTATGGATGGGTTCCGTAAAGTTAAATTGTAGGAACTGCCATGTGTCACTATTTCAACCTTCAGCCCTAAAACTCATATGATAGAAACTATAGAGTTTGCAATTTCCATAATTTTTTATGGAATTCAAATCTAATGCTTGAGAACAAATTTATGATGATTTTCCTTGAGGCACTTGTCTGAGACTAAATTTTGGAGTATACCAAAACCTTAACTTACTTGAACCATATCTCTAAAAATATAACAAACAAAGCTCTAAAATTGTAATAATATTTTCATCAAGATTTCTTCTCCATGTGGCAACAATTTCATAGTCTGAAGCTTCATAAAAAAACAAAAAAATTATAGTAAAATTTCATGATGACTCGTTTGAAGGAGTAAAACCATAGAATCAAGAGCTTTGATACCAAATGTTATGTATCTAGAATAACATAGAAACATAAGAAAATATAGAACACTGACCTGATAATAAGCCAGTTTAAAGCAGAAACCTCCCTTTACATCACATAAATGAACAATTCCTGGATGATTCAAATTACAAAACCGCCTTGGTATATATAGGAGTCTAAAGGGTCAAATTATAATTTGGGCCTACATAAAAATAATAATGTAAGGGAACAAAAAAAATAGTGGGTTTCCATGGGGCACAACAATAATAATAAGGGGCATGCACTAGTATATAGGGACCTAATAGTTCCAAAGGTCATGCTTCCCACATCTTGTAGTTCTAGACCTCTTCTACAAAATTGTATATTCTATCAACTATGCCTGAGAATCTGGTTCCAAATCCTCCACATAAGCTATGACCTGTTCCTCTTCCTGATCTAACATGGAAGGTGTTTTTGGGAAAACTAGTGTCTTTTTGATCTGCTAGTACCACTAATATGGGTAGCTATCTTAGAAACAAATAATCAAAGCAATTTGTGATTTCCTTTATGTATGATAGATAAAAGAGAAGCAAAGAGGACCAACCCGAATCTTTCGCTTGATTCCTTGCTTGATTTCTCTCTCCCTTGATAGAGCTTGCCACTCCTCTCCTACTTGTCCCACTTAGAGAATACCTATAAAACCAAAGTAACAAAACACTATCAAAGAATTTCGATCTATAATATCATAACCAATGCAGAATCAAAAATACATTGAACATACAATTGCATTCACAAATAATGAGATCCACAAATACACAATTGTATGGAGGAAAACTCAAAGAACTTTATTAATAGTAGAAATAGAAGAGAGGATTACAACTCAGCTGTCTGATCCAGCATCATCCTCCCAGCATCAAAGCCCTCTTCACCTCATGAAAAGCAAGATCACCCAACAATACAATGTTCCTTATCAAAAAGAAACCAACAACACTTCCTTACAAATTACAAAATTCCAGCCTCTAGATCTCTCAGATGAGGGATCCATTTACAGATGTCTTGCAAGCGTGTGAGTTAGCTCTGGGTTTTGATTAGTGTCATTCCACTGATAGTTCTTGGTTCCACTTGGAGATTTCATTGATCTCTTACTCATCCCTAGGTGAATTCAGAGAGGTAAGTGTCATAGGAGAAGTTTCTAGAAGATTCCATGAGCATCCACCTAGTAAACTGTCTCAGCCATTTGTCCATTCTCGCTCATCGCACCCTATAGAAGGCCTCTTCGATATGCATCATGCTTGGCTAGTGTAATAGACAGTATGCATCACACCTTGACCATGAAGCTGTTGGCATTATGTTTCTGGTATGGTTATATGTTACAGATGTTGTACTTGATGGCAACACCCATGGCAAAGCTCTCAATATGATGAAAATTAAGAAGTACGCAGGAGAACTGTTCAGAAGATGCGTACCCGCAGGTACTCTGTGCAGGGACCACGTCCAGACACACAAGTTACCCATTCATGAGGTGCGTACCCCCAGTGCACACACTTCAAGGCAGTAAAGCGCGCACTCGTGGGGTTCCTTATGTTTAACCCTTGGTATTTAGCCGAAGGTATTGTGTTATCATGGTTCTGGCCCGTGGTATTGTTTTATTTTATTATTATTATTGAGCCCCATGATCCCTGATTTGAGGAAGAGCTTGCCTATATAAAGCAAAGGAGATCATTTGGCTTAGTATGCTTTGGGTTGAATATCTTAAGATCTGAAATATTTGGGTTATTGTTTCAAAAGCTTGATCTATATGAAAGTGAAGTGGAAGGCGAATCTGTAAAGGGTGATCTCCCGAGCGCTTGATCAGATCTGGGAATCTTCGATATGCATCATGCTTGGCTTGTGTAATAGACAGTATGCATCACACCTTGACCATGAAGCTGTTGGCATTATGTTTCTGGTATGGTTATATGTTACAGATGTTGTACTTGATGGAAACACCCATGGAAAAGCTCTCAATATGATGAAAATTAAGAAGTACGCAGGAGAATAGTTCAGAAGATGCGTACCTGCAGGTACTCTATGCAGGGACCACGTCCAGACACGCAGGTTACCCATTCATGAGGTGCGTACCCCCAGTGCACACACTTCTAGGCAGTAAAGCGCGCACTCGTGGGGTTCCTTATGTTTAACCCTTGGTATTTAGCCGAAGGTATTGTGTTATCATGGTTCTGGCCCGTGGTATTGTTTTATTTTATTATTATTATTGAGCCCCATGATCCCTGATT
This sequence comes from Pinus taeda, assembly GCA_000404065.3. Classification (NCBI taxonomy): domain Eukaryota; kingdom Viridiplantae; phylum Streptophyta; class Pinopsida; order Pinales; family Pinaceae; genus Pinus; species Pinus taeda. Next base: position 1,073 of record APFE030164840.1, on the reverse strand, counting down.
TGAGGAAGAGCTTGCCTATATAAAGCAAAGGAGATCATTTGGCTTAGTATGCTTTGGGTTGAATATCTTAAGATCTGAAATATTTGGGTTATTGTTTCAAAAGCTTGATCTATATGAAAGTGAAGTGGAAGGCGAATCTGTAAAGGGTGATCTCCTGAGCGCTTGATCAAATCTGGGCATCTGTCTAACTGTAGCACACTGGTGATCTGTAAATTCAGCCCTAATCTGATGTACGCAGGTGTTTAACGGTGCCTCTGCGTAGGTACGTAGAGCAGAACGTGGGTACGCAGGGGCGACAAAGGCGCAGTGCGTGGGTACGCACAAGTGACGAAGGAGCAGTGCGTGGGTACGCAGAGCGATGGTGGTTCAAATGCGTACGCACAGAAAGAGTACGCGGCGCGATAGTGTCTTTGGGTGCGTGCCTTCAGTGAAGTATGCGGCGCGATAGTGTATTTGGGTGCGTACTGTACGCAGCACAGTAGAAGAAGCAGTGCGTGGTCACGCAGTGCAGCAGAAGGATCTCTGCGGGTATACGCAGAGACGCAGAGGGTGAAGTGCGTAGCGGCGCAGGCCAGTGAAAGGAAAATTGTGTATCTAACTTAAGATCTTATGTTGACTAAATTTTTTTCTGTTGATAAGGTGTTCTAGGGTTGGTTCTGTTACTTTGATCTAGTTACTGCAGCTGACTGTAATTTATCTGTACTTGATGATCATTTGATGTATATGGATCCAGTTTGAAAATTTATGAAAAGTGGTCCTTGAAAAGAAGTAGGGGGTTGTAGCTCCCTTCCAGGAGAGACTGGAAAACGAGAAGAGAGAGTTGTAGCTCTCAGCAGGTTGCAGCCTGCGTACTGGTAAAGGACTGCACCAGTACAAAACCATTGTAAAAGGAGTTTCTAATTTGAAAGAAGATAGAGACATATTGCAGCAGGTGGTTATCACCCACATTGGGTTTCCACCTTATATCTGGTGTTCTTTGATGTGACTGTCTGATTTTCTTGTTCATGCTCATTATTTATGGTATTGGTATGCAAAAATAATTCAAAGTATAAATAAGAAAGATTTGGTAAAAG
>APFE030164838.1:25275-38910 GCA_000404065.3 Pinus taeda | reverse complement strand
AGAGCCTGTGTCTCAAGAAGAGCTAGTTGAAAGGGCTAGAAGGCATTTATTAAAAATGGCTGACTTGGAATGTCCTTCTCAGGTGCTTTCTCTGCCAAATCCTCAAACAAGAGCAGCTGCTTCATCCTCTGCAACACAACAAGAGGCAGTGCAAACTACTAATCAAGGGTAGGGCAAGGGAAAGGATAAAGTGATGGAACAACCAGAGGGCCAACAGGGCCAACAGGGCCATCAACAGCAGCCCCAGCAGGAACAGCAACAAGCAGACCAACAAGGTCAGGACAACCAGAAAGGAGAGGCCCAAACATCTAACCAAGAAAAGACAACAACTATGGCGCCTCCTAGATAGGATTCCAGGGTAGACTCCTCCATCCTCCAAACCCCTCAAAGGGAGGATATTAGCAGGAAAGGAGAGAGAGAAACCCCCCTCATTGAAACATCAGATAAGCGGCAAAGGCTAAATCCCTTCTCGGAGGAGGAGATGCAAAGTATGGAGACTTCTGCCAGCTCCCTGCAGCAGGAGCAAGATAAGGCAGCACTAGGAGAGGTGAGCTCCTCAGGGCAACAGCAGAGCACAGCTGCAGCTATAAAAGAACAGTTTAAACGAGGCCAAACGAAGGAGTTCGAGCAATAAAAATTCGCTCTACAATCACTGTTAAATATGGCCCAACAAATCAGCAAAGGCTTCATGTTCTGCTTTGATGTGCAGGAACGGCAAGATGAACCATTAGCCACTGTTACTCTGACAGTGCAGCAACCACAAACACACTGGTAAGATTATATCAGCGACTAATTTGGAAGTTCCTGTCGAAAGACATCACCCATAATTCAGATCGAGCTTCACAACAGACGGGTGAGATGTCTATGCCCACCTGGCAGACAAGAACCTTGATTAAATTACAGGCTGAGACATAGCCTAAACAACAATGCGCACAGCTTGAATTGGAGAAGGCATCCTCCCAAGCTAAAGATAACAGAATCAAGGCACTAGAAGAAATAATCATAGAGTTTGGGCATGACCCCAATGATGTTAAGGCTGTACAACAAGTCCTTAAGTTGAGGGATGCAGACATGGCTGCAATAAAGAAAAAATTGAAGATCCCCCCAACTCTAAACCCACAGACAGATGAGGTTGCCCAGCAGAGGCAAGAAAAAGTTGCAGCTTCCTTATTGATGACATTATACAAGGAGCTGATAGAAACACAGGAAAAGCTGCAAGATACAGAGACTACATTGGAAGCAGCATTGCAGAGGAGGGAGGCAGGGCAATCTTCAAAGCCACCTACAGAAGCAATAAACCTTGAGGAAACCCCTCAAGATACTGTCCCTCCAAAACAACAGGCTCAGCAGGATGCTCTAGGCACCACAGCACCAACCACCTCAGCACCAACAACAGAGCAGGCTGAGAGCCTAGACATGTAGAAGCTGAGGCAAGAAATACAGGTACTGGAAGCTCAGATGTCAGAGCTCAGCCAAGCCCAGGACGGCCTAGCAAAGATAAATGAAAAATATGACAAATCTAAGCAAAATGTAGCTGAGAGGGAAAGAGAAGTGAAAGCTCCGAAGAAGAGAATTGCAGAGCTAGAAAAGGAGCTCAGTTTTGATAAAGTTACAGCAGAGCTCAAGAAAGTTATCTGAACCACCATTGGACAATCAATAACCAACCAATGGGAGTATATTGAGGCCATATATGAGTAGGTGGCACTCATTAGTAGAGCAAGAAAAGAATTGCAGAGAGCAAGGGCATCTCTAGGAAATATGCCTGAGATTACCCCCAAGATGATAGAAGTGCTCAATTACAGGACAAGTTCCCAGCTGGTGAGAATGGGAATTGGAAACAGGACTGAAACAATCTCTTTAATCAAAAAGGTCCTGACAATGAAGAACCTAATTCAGACCCTGGAGAGAAGAATCCAGGATATGCAAGCTGACATCAATAAATTTCAGAATAGGTTCTTAGCTCTGCAGGACAGAGGGCTCCCCAGCTTGTTAGAATCAAGAAAATTACTCTCACATGACAAATATGTCAAGAGAGTAAGCAGTTTCGCAGCAATACAGATTGCTGAGGCACCAAGTACATCTTCAGGAGCAGGCCCAGTAACATGGCAAATTCTTTTTGAAAGATTAGATAATTTGTTTTTTATTAGAGATGAAGTCACACACTTATTTGATGAGCCCCCTCACTTCTATAAGTATACAGAGGCTGATGAGACCTTGGGGTCAATTTTGAAACATCAGCTGCCTCCTCCAGACACATGGCAGGAATTAATAGGATTGCTTTTGAATCAAAGTTAAGTAATCACATCTTTCTCTTCAGCAAAGGGTTTGTATTACATACACAGCTGGAAAAAAGATACATCAGCAGGTATGAAGATGCTGAGCCAACTCAGCATAGGTACTCGGCCGCAACAAGAGCATCAGCAAGCACAGGTGGCAGGGCCAAGAAGACACAGAAAAGTAACAGCTGCACAACACATCATTCAGCAGTTATGATAAAGCCGCTCAACCGATTCCGCAAACCCCAAAGGTCAAAAATTACTCTGACGGGAGTTAAGAGCTTTTATAACTCATTTAAGACTGTAATTACTTCTCATCTACAAGCCATGTACGAGTGTAAGAAGATATTTTCTTCTCAGATGACTTAATGCCTGAGATATTTTTGTATTAGACTTCTATATATTCCCCCTCGCATTTGTTAGTAGGTGTTGGACTCCGGATGTAAGAAATCTCTTGATATCTCTTCTTTTACTCTGATGTTGTAAATTCTCAGACAGCTAATACAAAGAATGATGGGATTTCTCCAAGCATTGTGTCTCTTGATCTCTTGATGGTGTATGGCTCAAAGTTGCAGGATTCCTGTGTATTCCATGGCTCAATAAGTTATCTCGTTACTCTCTGTTACATATACGTTTGTTATACTTTCATATATCGTTCAAAGCTCCCCATGTATTCAATATCTAAATGGCCAGGAAAAAGAATAGTCCCAGGATTTAATCTTTGATTACCCTGAGCTCAATCCTAGCTGTTTCATATGTTTTTCTCAGTTACGGTATTTAAAGAGTAATTCTTCAGTGCTACCTTTAATACTATATCATCACAGGGCTCTGTTATTTCGGGAATTCAAGTAATTGCTCCTAAAATAATAGACCTCCCTCACACTCCCCAGCTTAGTAAAGAATCCTTAATTGCTCTTTGCTAGTTGTTTTCCATTCCGCTCTCACAATTTACAGTTTGTTTTATGAAATACACACAGGCCCTGTAATTCCAGCTGCACTTAAGCCAGGATCTCAAGGAAACAACAGCCAAAGACCCCATTTCCCAATGGATTAGTTTTACCTGCAGATAGACTCTAAAACTATCAGAAGCATCCTCCCAACCAAACATAAAAAACAATCAAACATTCACTTCATAACTAGCCTAAAACTTCACTAAAACAGTGACAAACCTTACAGAGAGAGCCCTCTCTGATTACAGCTGGGCTAGAAGCTGTAGTCCAAAGATTAGTTAGTGGTTACCCCGGTCGTATTCCCTTGGGAGTCATAGGGAACAACCTGGGTGTTAACAGTTATCAAACCATAAAAAGTTCTACTATGTGCAATGATTTGATATCCCACTCCTATTCCACGATATTACTCCACACACCATGCATTTATTTCTTAACGGTCTCATGATGGATTTTCGGGTTTAAACTCAAGTTGACTGCACTTTCATTTTCCACCTGCGCTCATGAGATGTGACCAATCCCTTTACGGCTCCTCTCCACCGCATTTTCCGCAGCCATCTATCAAAACATGTGATCTCCCATACGCAGCCGTTAATTCAAATCTCGCCTCCACTCCGTTCACTTACCATTTCATTAAGGTCTTCCTTTTCATATACACGCATTTCAAATTGTGAACTTATTTGCGACTGCTTACCCTCTGTTCCGCCTGTAATTTGAAGCATTCTCGTTCCCTGCTACCGATTGCAGCCACTGCACTTTACCATAAACCCTGTAATTGAGCTACCTTCCCTCTACTAAATCCTCATACGCAATTGCATCCTCAGTTGAAGTTCAAAACAGAGAAAGGAATGGGAAAACTACTAAGGGCAGAGCCAGAAGGACCGAAATATTTAGAAGGTTACCCTCAAGCAAAAGATTTGCTGAGGAAATCCAAATGGTTACGCTTCATCCAAAAGTTCAAAGGCTATAACAAAGAGGTAACCAAGGCTTTTGCACGGTCTTTCGACGGTCAAATAGTGGAGATTAGAGATTTGAAGCTCACGGTGACCGAAACAACAGTAGCAACTACCACAGGCTTACCCCAAGAAGGTGAGCGATGGTTCAAAAACAAAAGCATGGATGAACAGGCATGGAGAATTATGCTAAGAAACCCAAGTATGGACACCACTGTGTTTACTAAAGGAATTCGTGTTCATGCATTGAAGGAAGAATGGGCCAGTCTGCTATTAGTTATCCAAAAATTTGTCACTTGTGAAGGCCGCTTTGGTTCGATGTACATGTACCATGCTAGACTACTGATGAATTTCTTAGAGAATCAGATTCTTAATTTGCCTTATTTCTTACTGTTGAGTTTGAAAAAGATGAGTATTACAGTCCAAAAACACATAGGCAATATAGAACCTCATCTATATCATCATGGACTTATAAAAATTCTCATTGAGGACCAACTAAAGAAAAACATAGATACCTGGGAACAATTCTTGATAAGAAACTACTTCCAAGAGCCATCTGAGGCCTCTGAAATTAGTACACCAAAGACACCAAGAAAATGTAGGAGGAGAGAAAAGAGCACTATAGTCCAAGACTCCCCTACTACAGAAACTCAAGAAGTTGGTCAACAAGAAGAAGAAAACAGAACTAAAGACAAGAAACAGAGGAAAGACAAAGGCAAAAGGACCATCCAAGAAGTCTACCAATCACCTGAGCCATCCATAGAGGAGGATTATCAACCACTGTCATAAAGATTATTACATCTTCAGGTTGCTATAGCAAAGAAAAAGGAAAAAGGGAAACAGAGTATACAAGAAAAGAGTACTAGTCCACCATTCTTGAGGAGAAGCCATAGGTTAAGAGGAAAGTGGAATAAAACACAAATAAAACGGCCCCACTTCATCGACTTGGGTGGAGAGACACCTGAGAAAACTCCAGCTGGCCGTAGTTCACCTCGTCCTCAGCTAAGCATTGAAACTAGTCCTCCACATGATGAAAGCCCTTCTCGGCCAGAGCTAGAGAGCAATCCTCCTCCTCCACCAGATTTTGAGCTCAGTCCAAGGAAGACACCTGAAATAGATCCTAATCAACAGAAGGTATATGACTACTTGTAATCATTGGAAAAATCAGCTGCAGGTCCAAGTACCACTCTGCCACTAGATGCACAAGTTCAGTCCTTAAAACAGGAGGTATTTGAATTAGAAGTCCTAAACAGGCATATGAAGCAGGAAAATGAAGCACTCAAGGAATAGAGCAAAGTAGATAAAATTATTCATGATAACACTATGCTCCATTTGGGACTATGGCAAAAGAAAAACAAGAAACTGAAGAAAAAGTGCAAAAGTTGAGCAGAGCATTGATCAATCTCAAATTCAGATGTCTAATAAGGAAACCAAGGATGGTGGTAGCACCAAAGAAGAAGAAAAGAGGGCTAGATGTCCTAGTAGAAGCATCAGAACATATGGATTAGAGGGGAATGACTAAATTTTGGTTGCATGAGGACATGCAACACCTTCACAGTGGGGGTATGTTGAGTCCCAAACCTGCACTTCCCTATATAACCTTTTAGCCTTCTTTTTCCATTTACTTCATCCACCCAGCTGTCAAATCATTGCATATTAGTCTAAAAAGAGCTTATGAAATTGTTTCCTAACTATGTTTATGGCTGTTGTTTGATTTATATTTTTTTGTTCAAACAGCTGCGGAAACTTGTCACTTTCCACAGCTAGCCCAAGTTTCCGCAGCCATTTTGTCAAAGGCTATGTTACAAGTGTCCAATGGAGAAACCGACCACATGGGCAGGATGCAGGTGACGTGTACATGGAGTGTGTCCCCTCAGATCAGCCAAATCACTCATAAATGGTCATGGTCAACGACGGTCAAAGGAAGGGCCAAATGAGGAATTTTGTGGTGGCACGACTCTGTTTTGCCCACGTGAAGGTTTGCATGGCACGATCCTTAGTTTCTAGAGGTACTGGCACAACTGTCGATCAGCCCATGAACTAAATCAAGCAGCCACCACTCCATGGATTCAATAGCCATAATGACCATGACGCTAGATCTCAGGGTGTGGAGATTTACGTGTCTCTATTTTCACTTATAAATAACGCGTTGATATTGTTGAGTCTTGAAAATGTCATTCATTTCCATTACACTTTCACTATTATGTCCATTATATCACCTCCATTTCACTACTATGTCACCACATTCATCCCACTTTCGTTATCATTGGGCCACATTTATGTTTTTCCAATCTTTATTAATTCTAAGCTTTTTAAGTGAATTTGTGGTTAAAAATTAGGATATAATGTGCATATGCTTATACCTAACAAATGGGTTGATATTGTTGACATGTGTAGGTTGAAAGGAAGCTTCTAGAAGACCCTTATGTGGCACTCTAAGGCCAAATTCGAATTTGAGTGGAAAGAATCATGGGATCATGAGGATATGTGTCACATCTCCTAATTGTATTGTAACTCTAAGAAGACGTGTGTCTTATCAGTTCCTATTTTGATTAGGACTCTAGAGGTAGAGGGAGAGATTCATGGACTCTCATTAATGAGATGGCTTCTCATCTTTTTGTATAAATAGGAGATCTCTCTCCTTCATTTGTTAGCTTAGCTTATTAGTGTTAGTTCTTTAGCTTGGAGTTTGTAGTTCTTCCTTGATGGCTTTTGAAAGCTTTAGAGAGCTTTGTTGTACTTTGTAATTTTGAAGAATTTGAATAAAGCTTTGATGTTATCAACATGGAAGGAGATGTGAAGTAGATGACATGGTGCATATTAGAATGTAAGGTAGAGTAGATTTCATTTTGTAATTTTACTTTGATTATGTCATTTGATTGCTTTCAAGTTTGATAGATTAGATTTTTCATTCATGCAATTTTAATTCATGCAAGTGTGTTCAACCGGTTGATTGTAGATTAGTGATGCACATAGCCTTTTAATGGCTAATGACATGATGGAATCATCTTTTCCTTCTACTGATTTATTTTCTGAGTTCTAATTCCAGCATTATTATTTCTTTCAGTTTTGTTTTGCTCATTTACTTTCATGCAATTTAGATATCATATTACTCCATTTGTTTATGATTACCTTCCTATAGCCAAGCGACTGAAATAGTGAGGAATCGGAATATTATTTGATGTAATATGATTTAGTTTACTTTTCTGCAAGTTAGTGATTAGATTACTCATGTCATTTTCGGTTACCTCCTATAGCGAGAGCGAGTCGAACGGTGAGGGATTGAAGTATGAATGTGTAGTTTGATCTTAGTTTCATTTTATGCAATTTCATTTCATGCAATTTAGATATCATATTACTCCATTTGTTTATGATTACCTTCCTATAGCCAAGCGACTCAAATAGTGAGGAATCAAAATATTATTTGATGTAGTATGATTTAGTTTACTTTCCTGTAGTTTAGGTATCAGATTACTCAATTTGTTTATGATTGCCTCCTATAGCCAGAGCGAGTCAAAAGGTGAGGGGTTAGAATATGAGTTGAAGTAGTGTGATTTAGTTTGCTTTGTTTAAAGTTTTTGAATTGCTTTAAGTTCAGTTTTCTTTTTATACATCAGCAAGGATACTGAGTTTCATAGTCACTAGCTCATTGTTTGGTTGTTGCATTCTATTTTGATTGAAGTAGCTGCATATTTACACTTTTGTTTAAGTACTAATTCCATCAATAACATGTTTTAAGATCTTTTGAAGTGCTAAGTTTTGGAAGTTACCATTATGGACATAGGCCTTGTCTTGAAATCTCTATCTATACTTGTCCTTTAAAAGTATTCTTAAGACCTTAGAACAGGATTTCCATTTGCATTAGACACTTTAGGAAACCAACAAGAACAAAACCCCAAAAACAACATAAACTATAAAACAACGAAGTAAGAAAAAGGTTAACTAAGCACATATGATGCACCACACTTCATCAGTTTACGATACCCGGATTGATAATTTATGTAGAGCAATTTAAGACATTAAATTGACTAGACATGTGGTATAGAGAGAGGAAATAAATCCCTCTGAAGATTTAACAAAACTTTCTTAGTATGTCAGAGCATATATAACGGCAGCAATAGATAAGGCTTTAGAGGTTAGTCATTTATTGAAAGAAAAAGACCAGGTGATCATTTAGCTAGAGGCACAATCGGTAGAACGACAACAAAAAATAGAGCAGCTTGAACAATAGTTGGCGGAACAGAGACACCTTAATGAAAAATTGAGTGAGCAATTAATTAATGAAAAGCAGAGAATTGATGAACAGGTCATCCATAAGCAGCAAGAGTTGTCTCAAGCATTGAGTAAACTACAACTATTGAATGAACAGGTGAAGAAATCAAAAGAAGAGCAAATCAACCAAATGAAAGATCAAATAGAGAGATTCAAAGGATATCCCTAGGTAGATGAATTTAGAACTGAAGCCCTAGAGATGACCAAGGCTTTATCATGGCAATTGGACCTGTTGTGTCATAATATATCATTGGCCGTTCCTTTATGTGACATCTCATCATCTATGATCGAAAAATCAGTGGATGCAAGGCTTGACTTAGAGAAGGCAGATGAAATATTAACTAATTTTCTATCTTGGCAAGATTCGAAAGAGGGAAAAGCTGCCAATCTACCAAAGATACAGGAGTCACATAAAGAAATTATATTTTCTGAATGGGAGTCTCAGTTAATGAAAGCTGATAGAGCTACATCCATATGCAGATCAACAACAAATAATCTGATTGAATTAATCAACAATATTCTGTATTTATCTAATCTAATAATAGAATGCTCTCAAGGCAAACTCCCAACGGTGAAATCATTAGAAAAATAGTGGAAATAGGAGCTGATGCAAAGAAAGAAAACTGATCGGAGGCATTCACAGCTTAACATGGGAAACATTTTGGTTTTTCCTTGTAAAACCACACAGTCAGAAAATGGCGATGAAGTGTCTCACATATGCGATCAACCACATGATCCCTTAACTTGTTGATGCCACATTTACAGCTCAGTTACACTCTCATATGAGTCAGCCACCAGAGGTCCAACCAATGCTTGCCATTTGTCAACTGCGATCACAAGAAGATAAGTCAATATAATGAATCCTTTCGACCGATTGCAACATTGCTATTTCAAGATAAATCCCAGATTTTTATGTTTTAGTTATACCAGTGCATAGCGACTTTCTTTCATAGTTTGTTGTCAATTATGGTATTTAAAGACCCTTTCATGCTTTTAGAAAGGGCCCGTAATTTTTTACTAAGACTTAAATCGGGAGTTGCACTACTGTACTTCTGATATATTTACTTTTATAAAAGACTGGACCAGAATTTTGAATTTTGACAAAGAAGGCTTTTATGAGATATGCACTTTTGCTTCCTATGAAAGTATTTCCAAATTAGAAGGCATAATTTGAATTTGATTCACATTGGAGGAGATCCAAATGCATACAATACTACTATCTATGTTTTCGCTTTATTTTTCTATGTGAATTAACATTTACCAACTTTTCTATTATTGATGTATATATGTTTCTACAACAATTCTTTAACTTGTCACTACTGAATGTTTCTGAATTGTCATCTTTCATAAATATATGTCAGTGATATATTACGTTCAATGCGATAATGTTTTAATTATTAATTGGTTCAATTAATTGAACAAAGTAATTATCATATGAATGCATATTTTTATTTATGAGTAAGTCATCTTCATGTTTATTTGTTCATAGAAGCAATCAAGAATCACATTGTTAGAAGAATTTCCAGGATAGATTAGTTATCTTTGTATATTTTTGCACTTTAGAATAAAGCACTTATCACTCCCATTATCCATTACAAATCCATCATCCATCAACTCATATATCACTGGGAAACTGGTCCCATTACATCCAGTCATAGCCACCACACCAAACGGAAAATGAGCTGCTCTAAGGTTCGGACCGGGTGGTTTTCCCAATGTTGATGCAGTGATTTTAGAGGCATCAAAACATTCTTATGTTGTTCATTTATTAAACTATCCTCATTCATAACCATTTTTTCCATGGATATTCTTGGCTGATCACTATTTTATGCCATAAGCATTTCATTGATTATCATATTCTCATATTCATTGAACATATCTCGGTTTTCTGAAGACAAGTTATTTACCTCAATTACTGGTTCACATTTATTGCATTATGATTCATTCTAATTATCGATTGCTTCCTTTAATGGTAGAAGTGTATGTAATTTCCCTTATTTCTCAAAACTGTAAGTGTTTTGTTTTCCATTATGTTTTACTTCCTTGTCATATTTCTAAGGCCTTCCTAGCAAAATATGGCAGACGTCCACTGGCGAGACATCACACACAATTTCATCTTTATAACTTCCAATTTGAAATTCTACCTTACATTGCCCTGAAACCAAAACTTGATGACCCTTTTGTAACCAAGATACCTTATAAGGTGTAGGATGTGGTGTCTTCTTTAAGTTTAAATTGTCTACCATCTCAATAGAGACTCTATTATCTGTGCTACCACTATCAATCATAAGCTTGCAACGCTTTCCTTTGGACATACACATAGTTCTGAAACAACTCCTCCTTTGAGCTAGTTTCTTAGTCTCTTTTCTGCTTGGATCAACACTCTTTTCAATATCAAATATTCACCTTCCTCGGGAGCATTTACAACTGCAACTTGATCTCTATCATCCTCCTTTTCCTTTGTCACATGAACACCCCATTGGCTTGTTGGTATATGCTCAAGACATTCCCAAGAAATGTGTCCTAATTTTACACAATTGAAACAAGTAGGTTGATAATATCTTCCTTGACCTTTTCCTCTGGAAAATGATCTTGTTCCTTTAAAATCACTTTCTCTTGGTGTTGGATTACTAGAAATTCCTTCTTCTTCCTTTGGAGATTGAACTCCTTGTATGTTGGTTTGTCCTTTATCCTTTACAGGATTTCTTCCTCTACTTAGTTTTTGTTTTTGGGAAATATTCTCTTCTACTGTCAAAGCTGCCTGATATGCGTCTTCCACATTTTTTAAAGACAACAAGCTAATTTCATCTTGAATATCAAACCTTAAACCAATAATGTACCTTGAAAAATTTTCATTATTCTCTTCTACATGTCCAACACTAATGTTTAATTCCTTTGTTTAAAGTTTTGCAATTGCTTAAAAATATTGATGCGATAATTTCTAGGTAAAAATTTACATTTAAGTTTCCCCACCATCCTGTCTCGATCTTTAATTTTGGCTTTTCCTTTCCTCCTTTGTTCAGCTTGTACCTCACCCCACCATAGGGTTTCATGTCCTTTAATTCTAGTCACTACATACTTGACTTACTTATCCTTGTCAACATCCTCATAATCAAAGTATTTATCTAATGCATGTATCCAATCCATTAACTCATCAACATTCAAGTTACCTTCATATAATGGTACTTCCATTTTGGCTTGGTAGACATCTTGGCAAACATCTTCAACATTTTATCCTCTCCAATTTCCTCTGCTTATTCCTCACTAGAGGCCTCTTCTTCAACATCAATGACATCTCCTATGTCAATTACTCTTTTTTGTGTAACTTCTATGGTTGTTATCCTCTCATGAAGTCTACGCAATTCTACCTGCAAAGCCACATTTGTTGTAGGCCTTCCCACTCGTGCTCCTTGATCTGCCCCTCTTGTTACTCCTCTTCGATCTTCCATAACTATTGTTGCGGCTTTGATACCAAAAAATGATGCAAGATGCAACTTCTTGCAAATTCTAATCCAAAAATTTAAAAACCCACACAACAATTAACACTCAAAACTCAGATATAATTCATTTAAGATCAAAATATTTACAATATAATATTTACCTCATTATCATTGGCCATTTACTCATACTCCACAACTCTCCCACACTAACACACAATTTTTTACAGAGCATCAAAATGGTTGCTTGGAATATGCATCAAAGCAACATGTACGTTGTGTGTACATTCATTTGCAATACTCCACCAAAACCCAAGTGTGATATCTTGAAAAAATATATTACAACCAGATAGTTTTTTTCCTTCTCTAGTTCTCCACATACTTACTAATTTATAAAAATCATTCAAATTTAAAATATGATCAACATCCATAATAACTGGATAAGACCCATTATTTTAGAAACTAATTTAACTAATAACAAATTTAGTTTTATTTTTTTATTTTTATTTTCTCTAGCCTAATCTAATATTTAATAAGTTTCGAGAGTCAACTCATTATTACAAAATTAAACATACGCGGATTCAATTCCTCAAAAATTATAATATCTAATAAGTTTATAAAGTTTGTTGATGCTCCGCTCACATATTTTCTAATATTATATATATATAATATATGCATTTAGACAAGATACAATAGAAAAAACCTAGTTAGCATTCATCACATGAAAAATCACTATAAATATGCAATTATATTACACAAAATTTCCAAGAAATTATCTTCTTTCAATCTCAAAAAGACATCTAATAATAAACAAGTCTCCAATAGCATTAACTCCAAAAATTATCACATCTCCACAAGTAGCAAGTAGTAAAGGCCAAGTCATGCTCTCTCTAAGGAGACTAAAATCCATAAGTGATGATGAACAAATGAATGTAGTGATCCTCCTTTTATATGATGTCCATCACTTCCTTTACCCAACTAAATGTTGTTAAACAAGTTTGATTCTGAGTAGATCTAAATTTAATGGGTTACAAAGCAAACCAATAGCTCAACAAAACAAAATATGCCATCATTTACCCACATGTGTGAGCCATAATTCCTCTCTAAGCATAATGTCATGCCCTTTTAGGGCTAAAAAAGCTCCAAAAATGAAATACAAGGGCTAAATGTGTCTCCAACTATCATGATCAACCACTATTAAAGGAAGGGTCCTCAAATCAAGTCTCAAAACATCTCATGCCTCCAAAAGCCAACTTTGGGTGCCCTATGTCATCTCCATGGGTGCCCATTAGACAATGTAGTGTACTCTCTCTCCAATGTTGGAACTCCTTGAGCTTATACAAGCCCTCCCTAATCAACGGTAGAATGATCCTCAAAATCTAATCTTTAGATCAAAGCATACCCATCAATTAGTGTTAAGGCTATCCTAGGGGCATACTAAGTCTATTTGGTACATAATCAAGAAAAGGAGCTTAGCTTTCTGGCATCTAAGGGTTCTCTATGGCATTAATTAGTTGTCAAGAACATCAAAGTGCAATAGATGGGAAATGTTGCATTTGCAAGGTCATTATAATATTTGGAAGTGTGTTATGGCCTAGGCATCATGTGGAGTGTTATGAAACCAACTTGCAAAAAGATATAAAAAATAGATGAACGCCTTAGAAATAAGCCTCTTCGAGGGGGCAACCTCCTTTACATTACACAAATGAACAATTATTGGATGATTCAAATGACAAAACCTCCTTTCTAT
>APFE030164828.1:204891-266220 GCA_000404065.3 Pinus taeda | reverse complement strand
GAAATCTCACCTTCCTCAATTAATTACAGTTAATTAATCATTTTCCCTAAGTTAGACTTAGGGAAAAAATAATTATTGTTTAATTAACTTAATTAAGGCATTTATAGGTGGATTTTCCTGAAACCTTTTATGGGTTATGGAATCCTAGTGTTTCTTAGCCTCTCTGACAACTGTCAAGACTAGAACACCATATGATGCTACAAAAACAAACAATTTTGGTGCAACGGTTGTATGACAAAGATAGGTATGATCATAGATTGGTGCAGTGACAGGGACAGTGGCAAATCTTATTCCTTTATCTTCTATCTTCAGGGTGGCAGGGTGGTGCAAAGCCGAGATTGGAGTCTCCTTTAGGTTGGAGCCTAAGAACACTTCATGGTGGCAGGGTGGTGCTAGGGTAAGTTGAAGTTTGTGTAGGGTGTTGGAGCATCCTTTTAGTTGGAGCTGGTAAAACTAGGGGGTTGAATCCTCCTCCTAGTTGGAGCTGGTAAAACTAGGGGGTTGTATCCTCTTTCTAGTTGGAGCTGGTAAATTAGGGTGTTGGAACATCCTTTCATTTGGAGCTGATAAAACTAGAGCGTTGGAGCATCCTTCCAGTTGGAGCTAATAAATCAAGGGGTTGGTGCCTCCTTCTAATTGTTGTTGGAGAATCTTGGTAGTTGGAGCTTCCTGTTGATGTAATTATTAAAGACCTATATTAAAAGCATTTGGTGGTTTTTCTCCCAGGAGGGTTTTCACCTAAAAATTTCTTGTGTACTGTCTTGATGTTGTGCATTGTTGAATGGTATTGCTGATTTATGTTTTGATCCAATGCTAATGATAATTAGTCCTTTGTGAAGTTAAAATTAACTAATCGAAGTGAAACACTGATTCAGACCCCTCTCAGTATTTCCAACACAGATAATGGTGATTATATTTTCTTTCTGGTTAAGTTAGTAATTTTGGAATCAGCAGGGGTTGAATCATAGCTGCATAACATCATTTTTGGCAGTTGACTCATTGAAGACTCTTATTGTATAGGGTGTTTGCAATTGTGCTTCTAGTTTAACTGTAGTGGCTTAATCTGTATACAACCGAATTTAGAATGTTAGTGCAGAACAAGAGGGCTATGACTAAATTCTAAACTTGAGAAGGATTATAGGCTTATATTTTGGTTAATGCCGATAACCATTATTTAGATTTGTGAGAGTACCTAACGTTCATTATTAATCCAATGTTGAACGTTTTAGACTAGGTCAGATGCATCTGTCGTAGTTGCTCCATGAATGCATGGGGATAATGGTTCAAGAATATTCTGTACTTAGAATGCCCAAATTATAACCATTACCGTTTTGGGTGTCATATATTGTCTTAAAAATCAGCATCAGCATTACATGTTTTGTTATTAGTTGACTACATTCCTAGGCATGTTTTGTTATTAATCATTGAAGATTATATGTTTCATTCTATTTGACTGGAGTAAAATGGTGCTTCTTTTGTTTTATACAGGCAGCCAGAAGTAATCAGGCTGCAAGGGTTGCAAGTGTTGGGAAAACTTCTGATTGGAATTCCAACTGAAAAGAAGGGCATACGGTTTTTTGCTCTTGGAGGCTCAAGTGCAAAATATGTTTTAGAGAATCAATGGAGAGAGAAGTTAAAATTGGAGATCGTTTTTGTTGTGATTGCGGATAGACTCTTAACATTTCCTTTCTCAGACTCTGTGCGTGCTACCCTTTTTGATGTCCTTCTAGGTGGTGCTAGCCCCAAGCAGGTACCTTATTAAAACTTATCAATGGCTATTCGATGCTTTGGCTTCTTAGTCATAACATACTAGAGAATTTTGGAATTTTTTTCATTGAAAATTCTAAAGAAGCAATATGCTTTTGTTTTCACTTTCCCATTTGGGTCAGGAAAATATAGTTACGTGTCTACTTTGGAAATGAAGGGTACCAAACAAAAGCATCATATTGCGAAATGTTTTTTCCTTGGCTTGTTCAGGTTCTGCAGAAAGTTCATCACGAAGAGCTGCAAAGTGACAAGAAAAATTCAGCCAATGGGCCTTCTGCACATTTTGCCCTGCCTCAGATTTTACAAGTTCTTTTCAAATTTATGTTAAATTGTGAAGACTTTGCAACAAGGGAACAAATATTGAGAGATTTACAAAAGTTGCTTGAAGCTAATCCGTCAAATATTGACTGCTTGATTTCGGTATGCATTTTCCTGAACCCCACCCAGAGAAATAACAAAAGAATATATATACACACTCAATGACTTCAATTTGATCCAAAAGTAGGGCTGTTTTTAATAACTTATCTTTTTTTATGACTGTTTATGTGGCTCTTTTGACAGGAGCATGGATGGCAGGCCTGGTTCTTGTCACTTTTATCTGATGTCCAATTCAAGAAACATCATATTCTTGATGTCCATGATTCTAATGCTACAAAGGCCAATGAGGCAATGCTAATAAGAAGTATATTTTGCGTTGTACATTGCCACTGCATCTTTTCTGTAAAAGGTGGATGGCGTCATGTTGAACAAACAGTGAATTTACTTCTCTTGCTTATAGAACAGGTAAATTTCTTATTTTTATTTTTCTTATTGTTATTCTTTTAATAAATGTTGACCTTTGTTATAAGTGGTATGCATTTTCCTACATTTCATTAGTAGATTCTGGTTATGTTTTCTTAATGTTGGCTGCATAAAGTTGGCATACCTTTGGTTTTCACATGAAATGTTACCATGGTTAACAAGCTAATTTTCACAGAAATACTTTTTCTCAGGGACAACTTTCTAGAAGAATACTTATGAATGAGCTGCTTGACGACTTGATACAAGGACTAATTGACATTGCCTCAAAGCAGAATATGCTGACTGTCCAACCTTGTCGTGATAATACTCTATATCTTTTAACACTACTTGATGAGACACTAATCAGAGACACACTCTCTTCCCTACCAGTATGTCCTAACCCTTGTGTGTAAAATTGTCTGTAGTCATTTTATGTTGTAATATGTTTTTGTTTATACATTTATATTTGTATGGATAGAAATTTATATTTTAGTTCCTTTCCTACTATATATTGCAAACTTGAAATAAGCTGATGTCTCTTCTGGTCTTCAGTGAAATTCATAAATGTTGTTTCTTGATATCATCTGGATTTTAGAAAAATGATTGGTGTAGGATAATGTTTGTGTTAATGGGCCTTGCACATGTGTCCACTACCTATTGTAACGTCTCTTTTACACACATTTACAATGGTAGATCCTTTCCTTTTTTTTTTTTAATTTATATATTTCAGTATGTTGTAATATTGAAACAAATATCCTCATTTCTCTAACTTTGCTCGTATTTATTCTATGCTTTTTTCGTTTCTGCAGTTCCCTCGTAGCATTTTGTCTGAGGCACTGGTGGATGACATCAGTTCATCTGAAAGTTATAATGCATTTGGAGCTCTTGAATCTCTAGGGGCAAATGAAATCTCTGATGATGAGCCAAGTGGAATTTCTGATGGCAGGTTTATTTTCAGTTCACCTTTTATGTTACTTTAGCTATATTCTTTTAAAATAAATGATGTGGACTTACATGATTTCCCCTATAGTGTACCATACATGTTCCAAAGTGAATGGTGGTCGACTAACTGAGTATCATTCTTAATGAGGCTCTACTTTGTGACCATGGCTTTGTTTATTGTGTGCTCATCCTCCACCCAAAGGCTCAGGATTATTGAATATCTCATATTTGTCTATACAATTCAAAATTTGGACTTCTAATATGGATTCAAGTAAGGACGGTTAAGTTTATACCTTGTGCGTTAGATATATGTTGTTTTTCTTATTCTTTTGTTTATATATGGAATCTATTTGATTATGTGTATTGTTACACTCTATATTTTGGCATTCATTTTTGGTGGATATCGTTTAAAACAACAATTTGATAATACTATCCTGCTTGTGTATATTGAGGTCATGGATGTTAACCATAGTTATGGATGTTAACCATAGTTACCGGACTTGCCTTAGGGCACCCTGTACCTGCATCTGATTCTCCTTGGATTTTTGGAATCTCGGATCTTTATGGGATTCTTGTTTTTGTTTGTATGTGTATTTTGGATTGGATCTGTTTCTTAAAATAGGATCCTTTTCCACTTTCTAGTATAAGTGGATCCAGGTCCCAGTTTGTGACAGATTTACCCGCTAGTTGCATGTTTTTTAAGAGCTTTTACCATCATCATAATCTCCAGGAGCAGTGACCAGCATTTTACGTATTAATAATTTGTTAACTTGGCCTCTATTTGGGTGATTTGTTCCCAGGTTCCCTGGTTGAGCACTTTAACGTTAGCATTAGATTAGTTATGATCATCATGTTTTTATCGATATTGTATTTTAGTAGTTTTCTACAGTGAGTTGTATTCAGAATAGTCTGTCTTCTAGAGAACTGTGTAGCCCTCATGTGTCATCTGAAAGGTTAAAGTTCACATGCAATGTGTCTTTCTGTATTTCTTGAGTCTCTGTTTGTATTTATCCATTGCCACTGATGGATTATCATAGTTTAGTTATCTGAATCAGAAGTGTTCACACTGCACAGATTTCTACTAGTAATTTTTGTCTATCCTCTTGCAATTAGAGGAATTGATTTTAATCTTGTGACCATTTTTCAAGCAAACTTGGTTGTTTTGTCTCATCTAATATTTGGCAATATTAGTATGAAAACTAATTAGTTGATATGCTTAATTCAGTTTTCGTCTTCATTTTAATATTAAAAATTAAATTTTATTTGAATATTATATTTATAAAAATAATTAGGGTTATGGTTCCAATTCTCGGTTCCTAATTTCTGAATGATAATCTTCTCATGCAAAAGGGCTAGAGGAAGGGTCACAAGTTAGGACAAATTACAGATATTTTATGCATAGCCTTGCATTCATCATCATCCATGGGGCGACTCGCTCGAGTGTGAAGAGGTTTCCTATGATGGATGGTTTGAGGGTAGCAATCTAAAGCCGGCTCCCACGTGGCATTGGAAAGTGAGTTGTATTTGGCCTTGATTACTTGAAGAAATGATAAGAGAGTGAAGGGAAGAAGGAGATGGTAGGCATTTGCATACTCTAACATCAAAATCTTGTATTCCATGGGGATGCATCCCCCAGTGTGGTGGGGGGCTTGCTTCCCATGTTTCCCATGCTCTTAGGACTGGGGGACACTTGGGGAAACATTCCCTATGTCTCCCTTTTTGAGAAATTCCCCCCCCCCCCCCCAAATATCAGGGATTTTGGGTATCCCTTCTCTAAAGGGGGACATTTGGGAATCCCCCTTGAATTTTTCCTAAAAACAATAATTTATGAGTGGGGAAGCCTAATATTCAACCCTAGGGCCCTACTAATGCTATGTAATTAATGGTAATGTTAAATTCTCAAAGTAAATTACTTAAATTTTTAACATTACCATTAATTATTTTAGGATGATTGAGAGTGGTTCCTGTTGGAAATATAGTAGCCATAGTCGGTATTTTCATTAATAAAGAAACAAGAAATATTTAATTTTGAAATTATGCCTCCTTGATCATGTCGGCTTAAAGTCGGTTAGGCCCCTTTGGAGGCATCCTTTCAACCCCCTTTGAAGACTATATATGGGAGACCAATTCTCATTTGGCACATCAACTTGTGACTTGATTATCTCTGTTTTGGGGAAGGAAGAAGAAGAAAGGGGGGGCAAATTTCAGAAGGAAGGAGGAGAGGCTTGGCATTTACTCTTGTTTTTGGTTAGATGTTATTTTGACGTTTCTTTTTCTGGATGAATTGATGAACATTGGATTCTCTCTCTCATAAGGAAATATTTCTTGGTTTTCTCCTTGTGGGTTTTGCCCTGGCCTCAGGCCTAATTTTTTGTGTCTCTTGTCTCATTGTCTCATGGTTATTTTCACTGCCCTTTCATGTATAATGGTTGAAATTTTCTTCTGTATAACTGCTTAATGATATTGGAATTATATAAAATTGATGCTAATAAAATCATTGGAAGCAATTATCTGTTGAAGGAAATTGTTTCTAGTTTTTGTGAACCCTGAAAATATCAACAGTTCCAACCTCATTGGATTTTCTATGGAGAAAATAGAATTTTAGATCCCACTCAAAATCTAGCAGGCTTAACAATTTTCAGGATTTTAAGATTAGGATGATTGTAACATTTCCTTTTGATTGTATCATGTAAGAGCATATGAAACTAGCATTTAGTCAAGAGAATGAATAAATCAATGATTTAGGTGTGATATGATTCCACAAGGACCATTCAAGGAGAGACACAACAATGGGCTCAGTGATTCATGGAAGCTAAACGCTCTCCAAGAAAGGCCTAGGAGGAGACTTAGGGTTTGAGATGTATGTCTATCATATGTATTCCTAAAATCAAGACTCCAAGTGATTGGATAGGACCTATTAAAGAAACTCAATGTGATGTTTTGACACTTTAAAGGGGTTCTTTGCTTCCTTTGAGAGACCTAGGAAAGACTTGTACTAGACCTAGGGTTTTATGAATAATCATGGGAAGAAATACTACCAAGGTACTTGCTAGGTGAAGACAAGGGAGGAGAAAGGGCTTCTTATGATTTATTCCAATGAATACTAAGCTCATACAACCCTCAAGGAAGTCCCCAAGGTGAGAGAGAAAGACCTAGGTCTTCCCTCTTGGAGTGGCACTTACGGCAAGAGATTTTATGGATGAAATTCAAGCAGATGCCCACCAAAATTGGAGCATAGGTAGCCTAGACCCTAGGTTTAATGTGTGGACTCTCAGATTCCTCAAAAATCACCTCCCTAAAATTTTGATGCAAGCCCTAGAACTTTGCCCTACCTTTAGGGGATTGAATCTTAGGAGAAAATATGGAGAAAAGAAGAGTTGATCACCAAACTTCTTAGACTAGTGCCTAGTCCTTTGGGTTATAGAGTCTTTTATAATTTAATTTTAACCAAAACCATCCTTAAGGAGGCTAAAGATTGATGCCCTAGCAACCAACCTTTAACATTTACCCACTCAAGATTTATGGAGTTTTATGGAAGAAAGCCAAAAATTTTTCCACTAGGAACATTCATTATTTGCCATACAATGAGTAAGTTGTAACATATGCAATTGCCAACCAAGAAGCTTTCCAAAAATGATTTTCAACAATTAGGAAAATGATTTTCAACAATTAGGGCACAATAGTATTAACCTAGTTGCAACAATTCCATACATTAGACATAATTCCAATAAAATATTCAACAAGAAGCACTTACAAGATGGCAATATGATATATCTATCCACAAATCATGAGATAGCTCCAAAGAAGATAAAAAATTTCAGCTACAAATGTCAAAATGCATTAATGAACCTCCAATTGTCTCCAAAGAAAAAGTGCAAGCTCTTTTACACAAGAAGAATCGCAGTGATGATGATGAGTTCTCACAAATGAGACTCATCTCTATTTATATGAGTCTCTCCTGATTTGATTTAGCCTAATGAGCCCCCCAAATTATAAACTAGAAACAAGTCTTGGTTACAAGCCAACCAAGTAGCTATCATGAGTTATGGAAAATGTGAAAATTGCTACACTCTAAGGAACCCCTACTGCAACAAATCTGAATCTACTTCACCTCCTTGATTTTGAATGTAGATTAACCAAGTTATTCTCCTGAATACTGAAGCAAATTACTTTTGCAGCCTACACTAATTAAATATTTGATCTCATGAAATAGAAAACAAAGAAAAGAACAAGATACATAGGGGACGCTTATTTTTTGGACACAATAGTCCCCAGAAACACCCAATGCGGGAAAACCAGTGCAACAATTCTGAGGGTTTATTATTATGCAGGAGAAATATCTAAATACAACTCTAGGATGCTCATCTAGCAATCCTTTATAGAGAAAACACTGGCGGAAAATATGAGTGAGCTTTACCTCACTTCACTCGGTAGAATTCCGGTTGGTTCGACACAAGGCTGGCTAACCCCGACTATTTCTATGTTGGCTCTGCATCAGCGCTGCGTCACCTTCTCTGCCCTTTGCATTAGCTCTCCCAGTTGTTCTGGTAGTTCCGACAATTCTGGCAGTTCTGGATTCTGCGTGACAGGAAAATTTT
Source organism: Pinus taeda (assembly GCA_000404065.3). Lineage (NCBI taxonomy): Eukaryota > Viridiplantae > Streptophyta > Pinopsida > Pinales > Pinaceae > Pinus > Pinus taeda. Next base: position 258,133 of record APFE030164828.1, on the reverse strand, counting down.
CTACGTCAGCTCTATCGGCTACTATGTTGCCTCAGCGTCAACTCTCCTGGCTGTTCCTGTAGTTTCGGTTGTTCCGACAATTCTGGATTCTGCGTGATAGATAACTTTTCTGTGTCAGCTCTCTCGGCCACTGCGTTGCCTCTCTGCAAGCTCTCTCCGCCTCTCTGTTCTGTATTCTTCGGAAATTCCTTCTTTCAAATTCTCACTTCCCCTCTACCGCTGAATGATCACTTAGTTCGAATTTCTCAGCTTCCTAGCCTCAGAAATTGAACTCTCAATCAATTCTCTCTCTCTCTCTGTGTTTCCAAATGAACCCCAAGCCTCCATTTTATACTTTTCCTGTTGAGTCTTCAACAGTCGAGATTAAGTCTCTAATCAATGGCTAAGATTAAAACATCACTTGATCCGCTTTCTAGATCATTCTCACCCATATTTTGATTAATACCCATTAATATTTTAATTTCTAAGTTTAGACTTAGGAACTCCATTAAAAATATTAATTATTTTAATAAAATACAGTCCAGGTGGAATTTCACCAAGCGGTTTCTGCGTTCTTTAGAGCTCATGTGCCTTAGCCTCTCCACCAATTTTCAAAGCTAGAGCACTTCCGATGCTACCAAAAACTAACAGAAAAGCCATCAACAAGTGAGCTGAAATGATAACGTCATGATGAAGAAGGGCCGTTGGAGGGCCTCGTTGAGTCCTGTAAGTGCCATGATGAGAGAGAGGGTTCCAATAAAGATGAATTAGGGGATGGCCTGTAATTTCCATGCAAGTCATCATGTGCTGCCCCATAGTGGTTTTGGGGCACAAATACTTGTCTCATGGGTCTCCTACTAAAAGATAAGCCTATAAAATGCTCCAAACAAGGGCTCTAATGATGGTGCTTTCCCTCTCATGTCTTAAGGGTGAGACAAACCTCCTCTGGGCCTTGGATCAGATGCCTTGTTCATGCTCAACCGGCTAGGTAACGTTGGTCCAAGTGCATCATCTTGCGAATAATGTGGGGCAATGAATAAACTACTGAAGGTGTTGAGGGTGCCCATTGCATGAAATGATGCTCAAACACATGATAGAGTCCCATGGCTCGCAACGCTCCTTTACAAGTGTCAATATGATCCTCTGGCGGGCTTGGGCCCTAGTTAAGTTGCCCAACCCATGATTACCTCACTCTACACTACAAGTCTTGATTGATCTGACACCTGAACCAACGATTTCCTGGCTACGTATGCGCTGCCCCTACATCAGTCTCTAAGGCCATGCGTCACCTCTGCTAGAGATCAACTTGCTTGTCAGGAGTTGATTCCAGCTCTCCTGGCTGAGAAACGTTAGCCTCCCTGCAAATCTTTGACTTTTGCGTGAAGGCTCTATGCTGCTTAGCATGGGGCTTGCGTGAGCCCTTCCTGGCTCAGTGTCACCCTCTCTGGCCTCTGCGCTGCCTCCTCTATGTGTCTCTCTGCCTCTCTGCCAAGTATTCTTGGCTCCGGAGAAGATCCTCCAGCCAAAAGTCCCTTTGCCTTTTTTTGCGTGATCACTACAAATTACTGTGTTGCCTCTAGCTTCAACAATTCGATTTGACTGATCAACTCTTTGTGTGTCTTCCAAATGACCCTCAAGCCTCCTCAAATAATGTTCTCATTGACATTCAACGACCTAGATTAGAAGCTAATCAATGGCTAAGATCATTTCTACTTGATCCTTGTATTCTTCTAGAAGTTACACCCACAGTTAGATTAATAACCATTAATTATTTTATTTTCTTAAGTTTAGACTTAGGGTCCCATTAAAAACAATTAATTATTTTAATAGAACTGTCTTCGAGTAGAATTACCAAAAACGCTTTCTGGGTTCTTTGGAATACATGTGCCCAAGCCTCCCTGCACCCCGCTGGAGCATCACCTTGTTTTGTAACAACTCCTTCTGTGCTGTTGATGTCTGACATCCTATCCACCAACATCTGTGCAAATGATGCATCTCCACTTTTGCTGACCCTATCGCTATTAACACTACATCCGTACTGCAACTCCCTCTGAATTTCTGAATCCGTGTTGCTGTTGCCATTGCCACTGCCAACTGCCCCTGCACTACAAACTGTTGTTTCTATTGCATCAGCAACGGAGAAACATCTGAAATTACTAAACAAGCATACATGCATCTCGCTGCTGAAGATCTGACTACTGCTAGTCCCACATTGTCCCTCTGAAGCCACTGTGCTGCTGCTGCACTGCTGCAACTCTGCTCTATGCTGCTTAGACTTAGCGTTCTAGCGACTGCATCTGTTGCTCCAACACTTCTTTGCACCATCTAATTCTTCGTCCATCCTACTACTCCTGATCTGGGCTCCCGTAGCAAGGAATTGATCCGAGAGGTGGGCTCCTCAAGGATCTTGCCCATTTGTACCTCTTTCAAACTACAGCTCTAAATCAGCCCACCTCCCTCCTAGAGGTATCTAAGCTGTTATGGAAAACTCCTTGTTATGAATATAATTCATAACAAGTTAATAAAAAAAAATATATAAATATTAAATATTAAATAATTAAATATTAATTAGGTTAAATAAGTGATTAAGTTAAGTGAAAAGGCATGTCTAAAAGACGTGCCTAATCACGAAAGGTCACCTGCTGAGGTATAAAAGTAGGTTCCTCATTGTAATCTTATATCATCTTATACAATTTTATATATGAATAAATTATTATTAGAAATGCCCGTGTGTATTTTAACATATTAAGTTTTCAAGCTATCAGTTTCTTGCTTCAGTAGTAGTTTTTATGCTACAGTGGTATCAGAGCCATGGCACACGATATAATCATGCAGGCCTTTGAACGTAGTTCGTTGCACAATGTGCCATTACGTTCACATCTTGATTACGTTGAACAGTTTAGTATTCAAGAAGCATTTCAGCATTTAGAAAAATCATTTGCAGAAATTAACGCACGTCGAGAAGAAAATGTGGAAGAAGAAAAAGAAGAAGATTTCGATCAAAATATTGATCTTAATGGCAATGAAAATGATCCGGATGAAGATGATGTGTATGAGGACTATCTCGAAAAACAAGATGTTCAATATCATAACAACGAGGAAGATGCATTTTATGATGACCGATATGGAGGTGAAAGCCCTGGTTTTGAAGATTGAAATCTTGCAGTCGGGCCAAGAAACAGCAGCAGAGATCTGTCACCAGACTGTTATGGAAATGATCGAGGAAGAGGGCGAGGAGGTCGAGCACTGTGCTACAACTGTGGTTGAGTGGGTCACATTGCCAGAGACTGCACAGAAGGTGACTGGTCAAATAGATGTTACAAATGGGGACAATATGGTCATATCAAATGTTGATGCCTTGAATTGAGTCGGGATATGAATACTTATCGTTCGAAGTCTCGATCACCGCGAGATACTATGATAAGAAGAAGAAGTCGAAGTCCCGGTTAGAGAAGGAGGTGTAGAAGAAGCCGAAGTCCCGGTTAGAGAAGGAGGTGTACAAGAAGCTGAAGTCCAGGTTACAGAAGGAGAAGGAGACGTAGCAGAAGCCCCCATCCCCCGACAGTTACGTTGGTAGGCCTAGTCCTCGACCATATGGTAGGAGAAGCCGAAGCCCGCCTTATAGAAGCAGCCGACATAGCCTTGGCAATGACTACAGTGCGTTAGAGGTCGAGATCAAGACAACCGATTCACAATTGTCTTATAACAAAGGATTACATATTTTGGTTACTAGATCAATTACTTGTAAAAATAGTGGAACACGAAGATTCACTCAATCCTTTTTCCTCGCTCCTCAGAAAAGGGGGTACTTTGTATTGAATGACGTTGTAAGGTATTTAGGTGAAGCACCACAACGACAAAAACAAGATGTTTCAGAAGATGCCGCCAAAGCATGTGCTGTCTCAGGCCCAGTTGTCAAGCCTGAAGTAGTAGGTCAAAACGATGTGAGTGAGCAATCCACAACAGCACTGGAGGAACCTGCTAATGTTGTTGAGGAGGTACATAAAAATGACATGCAGCAGAAGGAAGTCACAGAAGACTTAGGTGGCTAAAAGGGATTAGAAATTGAACAAGCTCACAGTGGAGAAGCACCTCGTCCTCGTCAAGAAACTCCAGTAGAGGTCCAAGCACGTCAAAAGACCTATGCTTCAATTCTTAAACAAAATGCAGCACCACCCGGCGTTGTAGTTAAGAAATCGTCTCTTGTGACGGGAAGTGCTGTACCAAATTCAGCGCAACGTCCAACAACTACTTCCATTTCCAATGCACCAAGTTCCAATCATGTCAATAGGACTTTTAAAATCACTGCAGAAGAAAGTAGGTTCTCTATTTTTATCAACAACTTGCTTGTGAATGTTACCGCTTCCCAACTTGGGGAGGAGGTAAAGAAGTTTGTGGCCCTCATCGGACACGAAGAGCCTCCCCCTATGAAACCCACCAGACAGTTGATCTTGCTGAACACACAGAACAAGATCAATGAATTTGTAAAATGGGCCATCAACAACATCTCGTTGGTTCCTCCTCCCACTCCATACTTGGCTGCTGGTGCTTATGACATCGCGCAAAATATTTCGAACATATTAGACGCAACAGAAGAAAACTACGAAGAAACTTCTGTTGATGTGACATCTCATACACCGATGGTAGTAGAAAGAGACTTAGTTTGTGGACTCAGCGATGACGTCGTTCTCGGGGAAGTCATTCCTCGATTATCTCGGGCAATGCCATGGGATAAGCGACTGGTCCTGAGCTCATTGAGTCAATCCTGGGCCAATTAAATAGTGATGCATACTCCATTAGAGCAGGATCACGTTTATAAAAAGGTTGTGATTGTCTCCCCTGGGAAATTCATCATATTGCGTGTTTTTTTTGCATGCTCGCACTAGTCCAAGAGGCGACCTGATGGCGCCCAACCTGATTGCCACAACATGCGTTGTGTTAAAAAGACGAGATGACTGCAGCTGTCAGACTTGCAGATGCAGTCATCGTGGTTATTGACGTTGTGGACAATGTGATGGTAAATACAAAGAGGGCTATGCGTCATGATTGGTCAACCAAACGGTGTGACTTTAGGCAACACTTAATTCTTTCCTTTTTTTCATTAAAACATTAAATCCATAACATATAACTACTAAAACAAAAAATATTATTAGAGTTAAAAAAAATCAGTATTAAAAAAAAAAGAAAAATTGAAGTTATGAAAACAAAAAAATAAATGGAGTAATTCAAAAAAAAAGTGAAGAAGACAACCTTGGACTCAAAATAGGGTTACTAGCAAACCACCAGTGATGGAGACCTTCCACTTTTCCATATGCGGAGACGACAACAGCAAAGACAGTTTCCCAACAATATAGCTTTGAGGACAAAGCTTCTGAAGGAAGGGACTATGTTATGAATATAATTCATAACAAGTTAATAAATAAAATAAATATAAATATTAAATAATTAAATATTAATTAGGTTAAATAAGTGATTAAGTTAAGTGAAAAGGCATGTCTAAAAGACATGCCTAATCACGAAAGGTCACCTGCTGAGGTATAAAAGCAGGGTCCTCATTGTAATCTTATATCATCTTATACAATTTTATATATGAATAAATTATTATTACAAATACCTGTGTGTATTTTAACATATTAAGTTTTCAAGCTATCAGTTTCTTGCTTCAATAGCAGTTTTTATGCTACAGTGGTATCGGAGCCATGGCACACGATATAATCATGCAGGCCTTTGAATGTAGTTTGCCGCACAATGTGCCATTACGTTCACATCATGATTACGTTGAACAATTTAGTAGGCAAGAAGCATTTCAATGTTTAGAAAAATCATTTGCAGAAATTAACGCATGTCAAGAAGAAAATGTGGAAGAAGAAAAAGAAGAAGAATTTGATCAAAATGTTGATCTTAATGGGAATGAAAATGATCTGGATGAAGATGATGTGTATGAGGACTATCTCGAAAAACAAGAAGATGTTCAATATCATAACAACGAGGAAGATGCATTTTATGATGACCGATATGGAGGTGAAACCCCTAGTTTTGAAGATCGAAATCTTGCAGGCGAGCCAAGAAACAGCAGCAGAGATCTATCACCGAACCATTATAGAAATGGTCGAGGAAGAGGGCAAGGAGGTCGAGCACTGTGCTACAACTGTGGTCGAGTGGGTCACATTGCCAGACACTGCACAAAGGTGACTGGTCAAATAGATGTTACAAATGGGGACAATATGGTCATATCAAATGTCGATGCCCTGAATTGAGTCGGAATATGAATACTTATCGTTTGAGGTCTCGATCATCGCGAGATACTATGATAAGAAGAAGAAGCCCAAGTCCCGGTTACAGAAGGAGACGTAGAAGAAGCCGAAGTCCGGGTTATAGAAGGAGAAGGAGACGTAGTAGAAGCCCCCCATCCCCCGACAGTTACGTTGGTAGGTCTAGTCCTTGACCATATGGTAGGAGAAGCCGAAGCCCGCCTTATAGAAGCGGCCGATGTAGCCTTGGCAATGACTACAGTGCGTTAGAGGTCGAGATCAAGACAACCGATTCACAATTGTCTTATAACAAAGGATTACTTGTTTTGGTTACTAGATCAATTACCTGTAAAAATAGTGGAACACGAACATTCACTCAATCCTTTTTCCTCGCTCCTCAGAAAAGGGGGTACTTTGTATTGAATGACGTTGTAAGTTATTTAGGTGAAGCACCACAACGACAAAAACAAAATTTTTCAGAAGATGCCGCCAAAGCATGTGCTATCTCAGGCCCAGTTGTCAAGCCTGAAGAAGTAGGTCAAAACGATGTGAGTTAGCGATCCACAACAGCGCTGGAGGAACCTGCTAATGTTGCTAAGGAGGTACATAAAAATGACATGCAGCAGAAGGAAGTCACAGAAGACTCAGGTGGCCAAAAGGGATTAGAAATTGAACAAGCTCACAGTGGAGAAGTGCCTCGTCCTCATCAGGAAACTCCAGTAGAGGTCCAAACACGTCAAAAGACCTATGCTTCAATTCTTAAACAAAATGCAGCACCACTCGGCGTTGCAGTTAAGAAATCGTCTCTCGTGACGGGAAGGGCTGTACCAAATTCAACGCAACGTCCAACAACTACTTCTATTTCCAATGCACCAAGTTCCAATCATGTCAATAGGACTTTTAAAAGCACTGCAGAAGAAAGTAGGTTCTCTATTTTTATCAACAACTTGCCTGTGAATGTTATCGCTTCCTAACTTGGGGAGGAGTTAAAGAAGTTTGTGGCCCTCACCGGACACGAAGAGCCTCCCCCTATCAAACCCACCAGACAGATGATCTTGCTGAACACACAGAACAAGATCAATGAATTTGTAAAATGGGCCATCAACAACATCTTGTTGGTTCCTCCTCCCACTCCATACTTGGCCGTTCGCGCTTATGACACCGCACAAAATCTTCCGAATAGATTAGACGCAACAAAAGAAAACCACGAAGAAGCTTTTGCTGATGTGACATCTCATACATCGATTGCAGTAGAAAGAGACTTAGTTTGTGGACTCAACGATGACGTCGTTCTCGGGGAAGTCATTCCTCGATTATCTCGGGCAATGCCATGGGATAAGCAAATGGTCTTGAGCTTGTTGAGTCGATCCTGGGCCAATTTAATAGTGATGCATACTCCATTAGAGCAGGATCACGTTTATAACAAGGTTGTGATTGTCTCCCCTGGGAAATTCATCATATTGCGTGTTTTTTTTGCATGCTTGCACTAGTCCAAGAGGCGACCTGATGGCGCCCAACCTGATTGCCACAACATGCGTTGTGTTAAAAAGACGAGATGATTGCAGCTGTTAGACTTGCAGATGCAGTCGTCGTGGTCGTTGACACTGTGGACAGTGTGATGGTAAATACAAAGAGGGCTATGCATCATGATAGGTCAACCAAACGGTGTGACTTTAGGAGACAGTTAATTTCTTTCTTTTTTTTCATTAAAACATTAAATCCATAACATATAATTACTAAAACAAAAAATATTATTAGAGTTAAAAAAAATAAGTATTAAAAAAAAATTTGAAGTTATGAAAACAAAAAAATAAGTAGAGTAATTAAAAAAAAGAGAAGAAGACAACCTTGGACTCAAAATAGGGTTACTAGCAAACCACCAGTGATGGAGACCTTCCACTTTTCCATATGCGGAGACGACAACAACGAAGACAGTTTCCCAACAATATAGCTTTGAGGACAAAGCTTCTGAAGGAAGGGACTATGTTATGAATATAATTCATAACAAGTTAATAAATAAAATAAATATAAATATTAAATAATTAAATATTAATTAGGTTAAATAAGTGATTAAGTTAAGTGAAAAGGCATGTCCAAAAGACATGCCTAATCATGAAAGGTCACCTGCTGAGGTATAAAAGCAGGGTCCTCATTGTAATCTTATATCATCTTATACAATTTTATATATTAATAAATTGTTATTTTTAAATACCTGTGTGTATTTTTCAATGTGGAAAAAGTCGAAGTCGGGATTAAATCGGCAAGGGTCCAAAAGTTGAAAAAGTCGTTAAAGTCGAGAGTTTTTCGAAAAAGTCGGCAAAATTAAACGGCCAGCCAAAAAAATAAAAAAATCGGGATTTAATCGGCCAGCCAAAAAATAAAAAAATCGGGATTTAATCGGGATTTATTCCCGACTTTTTCCACACTGGTATTTTTACATTCAAGTCTACAAGTTATCAGTTTTCGTTCTTCAGCCATAGTTTTTATGCTACACTCCTCCTCGATCTTCGCGAGTGCAACCTTCGGATCGTGCTTCTCATCTTTGTCCTTCTTCCTATGAGGAAACTCCCTTGCGTAGTGATCCATCTCACCACACCTGAAGCATCTTATGTTCGAGATGTTGAAGTTTCTAAGTTTACTCAGTTTAGAAACCCTTCATGCACTTTTTCTAATTTATTCCTACCTACTTGTTATTTTTGTTTAACAAGTTATTTACAAAGTAAATGCTGAAAATAAACACCATTTCATGCTCAACATATTACAGATCAGGAATTAAAAGAAACAAGAACAAGCACACCACATGACACCATTATTTTTGGATCAATGTCCTCGAAAAAACCCAATGCGGGAAAACCGGTGCAGCAATTTGAGGGTTTTCTTATTAAGCAATATCAGAGTACAATATGGGTGTTGAAATAGACCTACCCAACAAAGAATTTCCTCAGTAGCTATACCTCATAGTTTGGGAGAAATCTCCTAGCTGAAACCCCGGAAAATCCTTTTGGCAGTACCTCAGCACAAAACTGCTCTGCAACCCCAGAGTCTGCCCAATTTGGACTGCGTCAACCCCTCTCTGTCTCAAGCTGGCCCTATGTCAGCCTTTCTTGGCCTACGTCAGCCCTAGGAGGCCCCACCCACGTCAGCTCTCAGAGCCTTTGCGTCAGTTGCGCTGGCCCCTCTGGTGCTCTGCACAACACTTGGCTGCTTCTGCGTGGCTCTACGTGAGCCCTTGCTGGCTCTGTGTCACCCTCCTTGGCTGCTGCGCTGCTCTCTCGGCACAATCTTTGCCTTCTCTGTTTCTCTGTACTCAATGCCCCTCAGCTGCTCTCCCGATCACTGATTCTATCTCTCTTAGCAAACCCCGCTCTAGAGAATAGAATGATTGATCATCTGGTGTATTCTCCAAGTGACCCTCAAGCCTCCTCTTTTAATTTTCCTGTTGACATCTCAACCGCCGAGATTAAGTCCCTAATCAACGACTAAGATTAGATCTGGCTTGATCCATGTCTTTTGGACCATTCTAACACAAATTCATATTAATACACATTAATATTTTATTTTCCCTAAGTTTAGACTTAGGGACTCCATTAAAAATATTAATTATTTTAATATCTCCTGATTTGTTTAGAATCTACCCAAACGCTTTCTAGGTATTGGAGATCTCATGTGCCCCAACCTCTCCACCAAATTCCGTGGCTAGACCACATCCGATGCTATGCCAAATCAACACTCCCTCTTAGCGAGGACTGTGCTCTAGCAATACTCCTCACTGAGTACTACTCTGATCATTCGACATTAGTACCTGTGCTGATGCTAGGCCTTCCTGCCCAACATCCTCTGCACTGCTGGCTCCTGTATTGCTGGTCATGGTTTTGCCACATCCATAGCTGCATCTGTATGACAACTCCCTCTGCATTCGTGCTGCTGCTGGCCCTTTCTCCCAGCAATGCATCTGCACTGCACCTCCTCTCATCATGCTGCATTGTGCTGCCCACTGCTGCACTACAACTCAGTTACTGAGAAGTAAGTAACTGATCTCCCAACTGACCTCTCTGTTGGGCTAGAAGCACCCACTGATGCTGAAGCTCCCTCTAACGTTGACAAGTGCTCCATCTCTCTGACCTCTGCACTGCTGCAACACCTCCCTACATCTCGCACCATTGCACACCTCTCTGTGTTGTCCTGCACTGATGAAACACTCCTGTGCCTCTCGCACTGCTGCAGCCTGCTATCTTTGCGCTATCTTGGGACTCCTGCACCGTAGCTCTCTCTGCTGCTCCATCCACATCCATCTCTACCTGACTCAGCCAGTCCTGCTACTCCTCTTCGGGGCTCCCGTAGCAAGGTCTAATCCAAGAGGTTGGGTACCTCGAGGATCCTGCCCCTCATCGCCTGTAGTCCGCCTGACTACAGCTCGATGTCTCCCCACTTCTTCTCAAGTGGTGCGTGTGCACTCATGGCACAATCATCGTCTGTTAAAACTTCCTTCTCTGCTTGTGCTGGCGCTGCCTTAGTCTCGGAAGATTCTCCCTTATTCTTCTTCCTTGGACACTGGGTCGCATAGTGACCCAGCTCCCCACAGTGGAAGCACTTGATCTTGGAGAGATCTTTCTTCTTCTACTTCTGCTTTCCCTCAGATGTTAGGGCCACATCTTCCTCCTCCTGCTTGACTTTGATCCCTTTGCTGGTGCTCCCCGTTTTCGACTACCGTCTGATCTCTTCCTGGCGAAGAGCTGCCCACATCTCGTGCAAAGGTGGGAGAGCCCCTCTACCCAGGATACTTTGGACAAACACTTCCCAATCTTCTGAGACAACATTCAAGGCTATCCTCACCATAAGCTCCTGATCTAGTGTCGCTCCTATAGCAGTCAACTGGTCTCGGATCTCATTCAGTCCTCTGAGGAAGGTATCAATCGATTGACCCTTCTTCATTTGATACGACCTCATCTGCTTCTCGAGCAACATTCTTCTCTGCACAGAAGTATGCTGGTACAGGTTCTTGAGAGCCTCCCACATCTCAACTTTCGTTTCCTTCTCGGCTATATGTGGTACCACATGATCCTTGACCCTGTCAAGGATAATGCACTTGGTCCTCGCCATCACCTCTTCGTACCTGTTATTTTCATTGGGGTCGACTGGGACAACTATTACCTCTAAGGCAAAGTTCTTGTCACGATTCCTGCAAAGCACTGATAAGATTCTGGCCTTCTAGACTGCAAAGTTTGATGCTCCGTCCAGTCTATCCTGGTCTCTTACCCCGTGTAGTGCCATGACGCTCCTCTACTCCCCTCCTGGAAGTTCTCTGTTCGACTCCTCTGAGTCTCTACTTCCCGTCTAGAAGTTCTCTTCTGGACTCCTTCTGAGTCCTGATTTCCCTCCTGGAAATCCTTTTGCCGCTTGTTGAGATGCCCCCTACTCTGATTGTCTTGTGCAACTGCACTGCTGATCCAAGTTCCTTGGCTAGAAACCCTCAGTAACAACTCCTCTGGCCCTCCTCTGTCAGGTATTGTTCTGACTATAGTATGTCACCAACTCCACTCTGCAATATTTCTGCAGCCTTCTAAACTCCAGCAATTGCCTCTCTGTGAACTGCATCAGCCCCTCTCTGCCTCACGTTGGCTCTGCGTGACCCAAGATGGGTCTGTGTTAGCCCTGGGATGCCCTGCGTCAGCCCTCTGGCCCTCTGCTTCAGCAATGCTGGCCTCTCTGAGGCTCTACGCAGCTCCCGACTTCTTTTGCGTGGCTCTGGCTGGCTCTGCGTCACACTTCTTGGCTTCTGCGTTGCTAGAAACAACTTTTGTCACCTCGAGACAACTGTTTTCTACTGCTATTGCTCCGCTCGGCTGATGCCCTTTAGTCCTCCTGTGATCTGCAATCATGCTATGATACCATGTTGAAGTTTCTAAGTTTACACAGTTCAGAAACCCTTCTTGCACTTTTTCTGATTTATTCCTACCTACTTGTTATTTTTCTTTAACAAGTTATTTACAAAGTAAATACTGAAAATAAACACCAGTGCATGCTCAACATAATACAGATCAACAACTAAAAGAAACAAGAACAAACACACCACATGACACCATTATGTTTGGACCAATGTCCCTAGAAAAACCAAATGCGGGAAAACCAGTGTAGCTATTTGAGGGTTTTCTTATTAAGCAATATCAGAGTACAATCTAGGTGTTGAAACTAGCCTACCCAATAGAGAATTTCCTTAGCAGCTATACCTCACAGTTTGAGAGAAATCTCTTGGCTAAAACCCCGGAAAATCCTTTCGGCAACTCCTCAGCACAAAACTTCTTTGCAACCCCAACGTCTTCCCAATCTGGACTGCGTCAGCCCCTCTCTGTCTCACGCTGGCCCTGCATCAGCCTTTCTTGGCCTACATAAGCCCTAGGAGGCCCTGCGTCAGCTCTGGGAGCCTTTGCGTCAGTTGCACTGGCCCCTCTGGTGCTCTGCGTAGCACTTGGTTGCCTCTATGTGAGCCCTTGCTGGCTCTACGTCACCCTCCTTGGCTGTTGCACTCCTCTCCTAGCATAATCACTGCCTTCTGTATTTCTCTGTACTCAATGCCCCTCAGCTGCTCTCCTGATCACTGATTCTATCTCTCTTAGCAAACCCTGTTATAGAGAATAGAATGACTAATCATCTGGTGTATTCTCCAAGTGACCCTCAAGCCTCCTCTTATACTTTTCCTGTTGACATCTCAACGACTGAGATTAAGTCCCTAATCAATGACTAAAATTAGATCTGGCTTGATCCATGTCTTTTGGACCATTCTAACACAGATTCATATTAATACACATTAATATTTTATTTTCCCTAAGTTTACATTTAGGGACTTCATTAAAAGTATTAATTATTTTAATATCTCCTGATCTGTTTAGAATCGGCCCAAACCCTTTCTGGGTATTGGAGATCTCATGTGCCCCAACCTCTTTGCCAAATTTCGTGGCTAGAGCACATTCGATGCTACCCCAAATCAACACGAGACGTCTTTCTTCCGCCTTCGCTGCTCTTGTTGTCTCTTCGATGCAAGGGCCGCATTCTCATCCTCCTCCTTGGGCTTCAACCCACTGCTGTTGCTTCCGTCAAGCTTACACTTGACTAGATCTCTACTCATCTCTTCCTGCTTGAGGGATGCCCACATACTATCCCAGTCTAGCAAAGCTGCCTTGCCTAGGATGCTCTGGACAAAGACTTGCCACTTTTTTGAGACTGAGTTTAGGGCTAGTCTCACCATCTCTGAACCTTGAGGTGTAGACCCCACAGTTGCTAACTCATCCCGAGTCTGCTGAAGCTTCGTGAGGAACAGATTTATGCGCTCCCCCTTCCGCATCTGTGTAGATCTCAGTTTCTACTCTAAGTACATCTTTTGCTGCTCGGAAGATCCCTGGTATAGCATTGCCAAGGCATCACACATCTCCTTAGCAGTCCCTTTGCTAGCGACGTGACAAAGCACGTGATCCTTTACTCCTCTAACCATGAAAGTGACTCCTCCACAATGGGAAGCTCAGACTCCACCCTCCACTTAGACAATATATCAATTTTGTCGAAGGAAATGGCATCCGTGTTTGATGTTCTCTCCATTTGCTTCACCCATAGTCAGAGATTGTAATGGACATACACCAAGTCATTAAGGGGTGAGAACTCCAGTCTGTAAGAGTTTCATAAAAAAATTATTTAGTCTTAACTCTTGAGGGTCATAAATTACAATATATGTAAATGCTCAGTTAAAGTTCAAAGTTATAACCTGGTACGCTTCTTTGAGTATACTTTCTCAAATACACTGCAATTGTGCTCACACCCCAAAGCGCTACAAGTTTGACTAAGGATTATGATGTTATTTTTTTATAAATTTGGTGTGTCGTTGCACCATAGCTTCACCACCAAACATTTACAACAAAATAAATGAAAGTTTACATAATTAAACTTTCAAATAAAAATAATTGAATATAATAAATCTAGAATTCTAAATTATTAAATTCTATTGAGTCATGACTTGTCACTTATGTGGAATGAAGATGGTCCTTTCACAAATTGCATCATCAAAGCCAAATAGTCCAACACCATCCCGATACATCTCTATCTCGTGATTGGTTTTCCTACGAAGATCGGGATCAAGTAGCATCCTATGAAGACAAGTAAGGAGCCCTTCAATCACTTTGCCATCAAAATCAAAGTTGCATTTGTAGGAAAATGCAGGGTTGAGGAAAAGTGTACTGTATGAATGGGTCGATGAAGCATCTTTGTCCACCGACTATCAATCACATCCCATGACATCATCTGTTTATTAAACCCAACAGAACCCTTGCTCGCATAATAAGCTTGAATAGTCTTTTTGGCCCTATCAATGGCCTAATACAAAGAAGCCATAACAGGGTTATCACCATCTACCAATCTCAGAACCTTTACAACAGGTTCACTAACTAAGCACACTTCTTCTACTCCTTACCAAAATGAGCTAATGTATCCCAAATTTGCAATGACTCTCCCATCCTCTCTCCTGTTGTATCTACAATCACGCCAGTCATCACAAACAAACATTTGCTTCAACTCAAATTGACATTGAAGCAAGGACTGAAAAGTAATGAAGTTGGTGGCAAAATGTGTGATTGCAAAACACTGCAACTCCTTGTTTCTGGTGCATCTCCCCATGAGGCTAAGAACAAAAGCATGGTTATATATGAACTTGGGGGTGCTCCTAGCCATGTCAATTGCGTCCTTGATGAAAGAGAGTTTCCCCATATTCTCAAGCATCAAATCGATAAAATGTGCAGTGCATGGAGTCTAGAACAATCAATGGTACTTGTCCATAAGCATCCTGCCAACAACCACATACTTAGCTACATTATTTGTTATAACTTGCACCACATTATGCAAACCAATCTTCTGGATGAACCCATCTAACAACTCATGTATCAATGTTGCATCTTTTATATGTGCTCATGCATCCACTGATTTAATAAACATGGTACCTCTAGGACAAGGTAGCAAGAAATTTAGAAGGGTCCTACCCTTCTTATTTGTCCAGTCATTAGACATCACGGTGCATCCAAAGACCTCCCATGACTGCTTCAACTCCACCAATCTAGAGTTGATGTCCTTCTTTTCTGCTTAAAGGATTGCCCTGCACAACTCCCCATATCTAGCACTTTTGTACCCTCGGCCCACAACAACAATAGCATCACACATTGGCTGCCAAAATGGATTGTTTTTGGTGATGCTAAGAGGTATGTCACTCCAAAAAAGACAGCTCCCCATAACCCCGTCTGCTTCATGCTTCTCTCTTTTTTTTATCATTGACTTTATTCAAGGTTGTACTCCAACTCTGGTTCATGGAACAAAAATGATGACCCACCACTATTCTTAGATTCTATTTTTAAACAACTCATTGTATCTCCATGCATTTGTTTCATTGGCACCTTAAGATCACTTTGTCATCAATGTTCTAGGGAGAGATCACCAATAGATCAAGCCTGCATTCCATGAAACTTTAAAATGTGTACATGCTTCAGAAATGGGGATGGGATGGAAATGTTATTTCCCAAAACTTTAGGAAATAGAGAATCTAAGAGACATTAGTTAAAAAATTAAATAGCAAATTATTATGGAAATTTGAATGATAAGCAACAACAATCTGATAGAGAAAACTTCTATATATATTAACTCTCAGTGCTCACACATGATTACATTATGCAAAATCCAAAGTCAGCCTCATAGACTAGGCAGGCCATATTTACCAAAATACACTTCGTCATCTGGCTGAAGCAATGTTGAAGAAAACCCACATTCAACAGTGGATCGTGTAAAGGAAGAAGACAACTATATTTCTGCAAAATGGTGTTCTACAAATATTTTTGCAACTGAATTTGCATTCATTTACACTTTTTCCACCTCAGTATTTTTTTAACTCTTTTGGGCCGTGTGCAACCTACACAGCCCCAAGCAATTTTTTCAGATTTAAAATACATGAGAATGGGCCTGAAATGTGTTGGATATAGCCCAAACTATTTTGAGCCATTTCCAATGTGTCTGCGACACATTTTCTGAAATGCTTATAGGTTCTATGTATTGAAACAAGTGGGGGACTGAGTTTCTTGCAACTTAGGATCAAACCATTGGTGGTGGGAAAAGTTGAAAGTTGTACCTATTGAATGGTTCTTTGAAAATCATTGCCATTGTAAATTTTACATTTTTGTTGCCATGTTCAGTATTTAATTTGTTGCACTTTGTAGACGTTTTTATTGCCTATGATTTTATTGGTCATGGAATGAAATGTTTTGGACACTTCCTCATTTATCACAAAGCTTGTTTCCACCACAAGTCAAGCGTGGGTGTTTCCTGTTGTCTTTGCTTTTCTGCAATCTTATTATCTAGGAATATCTGGTTATGTTTTGCTTATTTTTCTCTTTTTTGTGCAATTGGTTGTACAATTATCTAGTCAATTTCTAGCTTACCTCTATCCTCAAATGGTCAATTGAAACATTTGGTTTAGTACAATGAAATCTCAAGATTAATCTATTTTCACCAATGTTATCAAAACTGAACCGGTGATTGAATCGAAAAACCTTGTGCACTGGGAACCGGTCAGAACCGGATCATAACCGGTACAAAACCAAAAAAAAATCTGGTTTACCAAAGACACATAAAATATTCATATTTTAAATAAAAACATATATATTCATGTACATCCATATGAATCCAAACCATTTATACACAAATATGCAAAAGTTCTCATTTACATAGTATGTAAGGGTGCACATAACCAAAATAGCATCGAGTGCATTCCATCTATGAACTGAAAATACATCAAAAAATAGGCACTAAATGGCCTCTAGCATCCAAAATAAATCATGCTGCAACAAACGCCTACATATCATCAAAATCATTGCCTATAATGTGGTCTTCATCATCAATATAACCATTTAGGCATTAAAATAAGATAGAAAAAGCATAGCATGTCATGTGAAGATTATATTTGAGTGATGGGTACATTTGTAGTAGAGTCATGATAGAGGAGTTCAACAACCAATGCCACTAACATCAAAGTACATAGAGGGCTTGGTGCTTTTTATTAAATACTAGTTCCATAGCCTCGTACAGGAAAAAATTCAATGGAAACATTGCAATCCACTCAATCATGAAATCCTGAAAAACGGTTAAGTCTGTTGGATTTTGAGTGCAATCTAAAATTCTACTTTCTCCATATGAAATCCAACGAGGTTGGAACCACTCTCAAACATCCCGAGTCATTTCGTGGTAATATTAAAAATTTAAGTAAAAGGATGAAAATGAAAGATAAAGGAGAATGTTACTTTTACTTTAAAAAATTGACATTACTATGAATTGCATAGAAATACTAGGGCCATAGGCTTGATTATTAGGCTGAGGGCCATAGGCTTAAATATTAGGTTAGCCTAGGGGAGAATTAAAAGTGGGCCAGCCAACTTTAAAAATCAAAAAATAGAAAAAAGGAATTTTTTTTACGTTGTCTTGCATAGGTACAAATTGCATAGAACCAGTCTTGAACCATTCGGTTCAATGAAATAGATCGGTTCCGCACCAAACTCCAGACTATTCTGGTTCGGATGCTTTGTTCATACCGGTTTTGGGCAAAAAATGTTCGGACTAGCCAGTTCCACTAGTTTCGGTCTGATTATGATAACACTAATTTTCACAATCATAGAGTTCAATTGTATAGATTACATGATGTTGAGATATTTTATCAGTATACTAACACAACCCTATAATTTAAATGGCTAGTAAATGCCAATAGGCATTAATCCATAATAAACATCAAAACACTTGTTTCAAACTTCTTAATAAGAGCAAAAATTAAGAACTTTGAAACTTATTGCTTTTCTGTTAATGCTTGGTTGACGAGGAATGCAAAAGGGCAAGGAGAATGTGGAAAGAGTCAAACAAGGATAACATAAAACTCAAAGCTTACAAACATATATTAAGAAAGAAAAAGGTCGATTTCATGGTTTCAAGGAGGGAAGAACTAATCTTCCTTGGGAAACATAATCCCAAATTATTTTGGAAGGAGCTCCAATTGAGAATGATGCAAGTTG
Organism: Pinus taeda; assembly: GCA_000404065.3. Taxonomy (NCBI): domain Eukaryota; kingdom Viridiplantae; phylum Streptophyta; class Pinopsida; order Pinales; family Pinaceae; genus Pinus; species Pinus taeda. Next base: position 239,826 of record APFE030164828.1, on the reverse strand, counting down.
AAAATAATATTACAGCGTCTAAATGGTTTGACTATGCAAGACAACTCTATGAGCAGGATCCCAAGGTTGACCCTCGCCCCTTGGTCAACACTGATACTGAACTCTTCACTGTGCAAGAAGTAGAGATGGGTATCAAGAAGTTGGGTGTTGGAAAAGCAAAAGACTTAGTTGAACTCCAAGCAGAGTATCTAAAGTGGGGCTCAAAGATTCTTGCACCTGATATTACAAAATTTTTCAACAACATCATACAACAGGGGTTCCCCACAGATTAGACAATTAGTCTGGAAATGCATCTTTTCAACAATGGTGACGTGAATAATCCCTCCAATTATAGGACCATAATGATAAACCCTTTGTTTGCAAAGTTATTTGGAACCATGGTAGAAAATAAATTCAGCAAGTGCACAGAAGAAGGAGATAAGCGTGTTAAAGGGCAAGCTAGTTTTAGATTTAAACATTCCACAGTTGATCATTGTATAACTTTAAGACACATCATTGAAAAAGTTTGGGAGAAAAAGGACGAAGTCTTTTGTTGCTTTGTTGATTTCAAAAAGGTGTTTGACACGGTTCCTAGAGATAAGCTTTGGCACAAAATGAAGGAACTTGGGGTTCCTCAACATTTGAGAGCAGTTGTGCATAGGCTGTATGAAGAGGTGAAAGTCAAAATTAGAACTTCAATAGGCATTTCTGAAAGTTTTAGAAGTAATATCGGGGTCAAGCAAGGTTGCCCACTATCTCCTACCCTTTTTGGTTTATATATCGACAAGCTTGAGGAGTGGTTAAATTCGCAAGGGGGTGATGGTATCTATTTGGGCAAGCTTGTTATAAGACTTCTTTTGTATGTAGATGACCTTATTCTAATTGTTAAATATGCTCTTGGTTTGGTGGGGATGAAAGTTAATATTATCAAAACGAAAGTAGTGGTTTTCTCTAAAAAAAGAAAACATAACCATCACAAATTCTACTTTGAAGGCAACATTCTGCAAGAAGCTACGGATTACAAATACCTCAGAATTTACTTCAGCAAAAATCTAAGCTGGGATGGCTATAGAAAGAAAAGTACTTTGGGGGGTTGGAAAGCATTTTATGCTTTTCAAAATAGGTGTAGAGAGGCAGAGTATGGGACTAGAAAACCACTCAAACTCTTTTTGGGCTTCTAGTGATTCTAGTGATTCTCTATGGTTGTGAATTGTGGGCCAGTGGTACATCCGACATGCAGTGGAAACAAATTTAGAAAATTCAGAAGCGTTTGGTTACAAACAAATTCAAAATTAAAGTGCAGTTCCTTATGCTATCTTGTTAAGTGAAACAGGGGATGCTCTTATTGAAGCCATTGCTATGGTGCAAGTCATAAGGTATTTAAAAAAAATGAACAAGTGTAAGACAACAGATGGCCTAAGGTTGTCTTTAATGACATATTGTGCCAAAGAAAAAAGACTTGGATGCAGCGAAATGACAAATGGTTTAGTAAATGGGGTATTTGCTTGAACACATGCCCCATAAACAGGAAAGAGATAAAAGCTTTTGTTATGGATAAATTCCACAAGCGTACTTGGGATAAAGAGCTAGGGATAAAGAAAAAGTACTATATTGAAGTGTTTAATCCCACTCATAATCATAAAAAAAAGCATACATAGAGGCCAAAATTCTTATTGCTCAATTAAGGACTAATTCTCATCAACTCCGTTGTGAAATAGGGCGCTGGAAAAGGCCAAAAGAGGTGTGGGAGGAAAGAGTATGCATTTTTTGTTCTTCCGGAAAAGTGGAAATAGAAAAGCATTTCATTTTAGAATGCGAGGCCTTCAAAGACAACAGGGAAAGCTATGCAGATATTCTGGCAGCTAGCTCTTGGGATAATCTATTTAGTGAGGGGCTTATTGAGAAGCTGGGAGCATTTATTGTGAGGCTTCAAAGGAAAAGGGCCGAATACATTAACCAGATGAAGAAGTAATCTGTCCCATAGGCTATCTTTACCCTCGTGGAGGTTAAAATAAATTTCTTTCTTTCCTTTCTTTCATACATCTCAAGTTGCTAAAATTAAAAAAGAATTAGCTAAATTATAACTTTATTTAAAATAATATAATAAAATTATTTATTATAAATGATGAAAATGAAGTAATATATAAGTTAAATATATGTACATTTAAAAGAAAACATGTAACAAGATTCTTAACCATGAATATTCACCCCCACTTTATTTTGGAGATTCTTAATTCAGTAAATAGGCTTTGTTACAATACCATGGTCCAACTGTCAAAATTTCTAAACAAAAATTCTATTATTGCAGTAACTGATTTATTTCACCTACATATTATCGCCAATAAGTTATTTATGAAATCCCTTCAGTAAACATTGAAATAAATTCTACTGCTGATATCACATCATTATACAAAAATAAATATATACACAAGAATCAATCACATCAGCACAATTACTTTTGAACAATTGTCCCTGGAAAAACCCAATGTGGGAAAACCGGTGTAGCAGAGGAAGGCTTTATTAATCTTCAGCACCAATTGCTTTTACAAAAAAATTTACATAAACACTGGGAGAAAACACCTGAGAATTTTTCTCCGAGACTTTCTGACACCCTAGAGAGCTTCCTTTCTCTACTGCGTTAACCCTGCGTCATTCTGCGTGGCTCTACGTAGCTTTGGTCCCCCTCTGCGTCATCCCTGTGTCTCCCTTTGCGCTTTCCCTCAGAGTCTTTGCGTCACTTCTTCTGAGCTCCCTAACTGCTGCTAATCCCCCCTCTTCCTCCACCCTACAACTCTCCCTCTGAAATCGATCTCCTTCTCTTTGAGAATCAATTTTCTTTGAGATATTTAGTATCTGCCGGTGTGTCTCCAAATGACCCTCAAGTCTCCTCTTATAGTTTTCCTGTTAACGAATCAACGACCAAGATTAAGTCTCTAATCAATGGCTAAGATTAAAACAGACTTGATCCTCGTCTCTTAGAAGCTTCCCATCCTTATCTTTATAATACCCATTAATATTTTTATTTTCCTAAATTTAGACGTAGGAACCCATTAAAAGTATTAATTATTTTAATAACTCCTCATCCGAATGGAATTTCTCAAAATGATTTTTGGGTTTTGGAGATCTCATGTGCCTTAGCCTCTCCACTAATTTTCATGGCTAGAGCACATCCGATGCTGCCACAAATCAACACTCCCTCTTAGCGAGGAATATGCTCTAGTAATGCTTCACCATTGGAAACATCACACTGATCCTTTGCACTGGTACGTATGCTAATGTCTGGCCTGCTGCCTTACATCATTTGCACCGCTGCCCATGACACTGCAACTGCCACTGTTACATCTGTACTGCAGCTCCCTCTCAATTTGCTGCATCATGCTGCCCATAGCATCACCACTGCTAGTTGCTGCACTGCATCACCTGATACTTATCCATTTCTGCTACTGAAATGGATTCTTTACCATCCTCGTCTTCTCGCTGAAATAAACGAACTTTGTTCTTCCTAGGGCCTTGTTGAGGATGTTCGCCACCTCTTCTCTTGTAGGAGTGTAGCTCAACTGTACTGCTCCTCGTTGGACACAATCTTTGACAAAGTGACACCTAATATCAATGTGCTTTGACTGATCATGAAATACTGGATTCTCAGAAAGCTTGATGCAACTATGATTATCACACATGATCCTAGTCGAATCCATCCTTCTACTAAACAAATTCAGAAGCAATTTTCTAAGCCATATGGCTTCGCACGAATTTGTGCTAGCGGCCATATATTCTACTTCAGATGAGCTCAGAGCTACGATTTTTTGTTTCCTACTGCACCAGGAATTCATCCTTGATCTAATGTTGGAACAATACCCAGTGGTACTTTTCCAATCTATTGAAAGTCCAGCCCAATCTGCGTCAGTGAACCCACTCAGTCTGATGCCATTGCCTCTAGTGTACAATAGTCCATGCTTAATTGTTCCCTGTATATACCTGAGAACATGTTTGGCTGCTGCCCAATGTGCCCTCTTAGGTTCCCCATGCACTGACTGAGGGTGTTGACAGCATAACAAATGTCTGTCCTGGTACTGACCAGATACATCAGGGATCTTATGAGCTGCCTGTACAAGGTGGGATCAACATCTTTATCTTATGATGCATCAATTTTCATCCAGTTGGTGATCGTTGGAATAGCCATAAGCCTACAGTCCTACATCCTAAATCTCTTCAGGATTTGTGTAGCATATCTCCCTTGTCCAAGGAAGATCTCGCCCTTCTGCTGCCAAACTTCCAACCCCAGGAAATAATGCATCTGCCCCAAATCCTACATGTCAAATCTAGTGACTAGATTCTTCTTGCAGTCCTCGATGAGCCTGGATGATCCTGTCAGGAAGAGATCAATCATATATAATACTAGGACTAGAGGCTCATTCTCTACAACCAGATAGTAGAGATTGGATCTGCATCACTCTTGACGAACCCCATCTTCTACAAGTAGCCATCAATTCGACCATACCATGCTGTAGGTGTCTGTTTAAGCCTATACAAGGCTTTTTTTAATCTGCATACATGAGATTTCTTCTCATGTGTCTCAAAGCCTTATGGCTGTTAAATGTATACTTCCTCTTCTATCACCTCGTTCAAGAATGTCATCTTGACATCCATCTGATGAATCTCCCACCCCATCTGAGCTGCAACAGATATCGCGGTTCTAATAGATGTATCTCTAGCTACTGAGGCAAAGGTCTCTTCGTAGTCTATACCTTCCTTCTGAGCATACCCCTTACCTACAAACTTGGCTTTGTATTTCTCCACACTATCATCTGCAGCGTTATTTGATCTTGTAGATCCATCTCGAACCTACAACTGATCTGTCATGAGGCCTAGGCACCACTTCTCAGACATCATTCACCATTATAGAGTTGTATTCCTCCACCATCGCATCCACCCATACTTGATGCTGAATGGCCTCCTGAAAACTGGAGGGTTCCCCAACCTGAGCTACTAAGGCCTGGTTTTTGTCTGGCTATCTTCGCTCCCTTTTATTGTTCCTAGGTGCACCAATGAAATCTTCTGCATCCCGTAGAATCTGTTGGAGTTCCCGACTCGTTCTTCCTTTGGTAGTAGGTACATCTGTCAACTCTTCCTCTTCCTCTGATTCCTCCTGTTCTGAAGGAGAATTTCTGGTACTATCTTCCGCTGGTTGAAGTGGTTTGACCAACGACTCATCTTTTGACTACTCCTTGGAAGGCATTTCTTGAGATTTTCTGAAAGCTCTATCCTCTATGAACTTTACATCTCGCCGAACTACTACATTCCTGCTCCCCGGAAGATAGACTCTATATGCCTTTGAATTCTCGCTATATCCCACAAGATATCCTTTCCTTGTAATTTGATCTAACTTCTTCCTCTTCTCCTCGGTTATACGACAATATGCTAAACTCCCAAATATCCTGAAATGCCTAACTTCAGGTGTCTTCCCAGTGAAGACCTGCTCTGGAGTAATCTTGTCCAACGCCCTATGAGGAGTTCTATTCTGGACATAGACTATTGTGCTGCATGTTTCTTCCCACGAGAATTTTGGCATATCCTGATCATACATCATTGCCCTCGCTGCTTCCACAATAGTCTCGTTCTTCCTTTCTGCTACTCCATTCTGCTCCGGATTGTAGGCAGTTGTCCACTCTCTTCTGATGCCCTCCCTAGTGCAAAAGTCGGTGAAGTCCTTGTCAACATACTCTCCACCATTGTCTGAGCGCAACACTTTTATCTTCTTTCTTGTTAGATTCTCTACTAGAGCCTTGAACTCTTTGAATCGACCAAAAACCTCATCTTTGGTTTTTAGAAAGTAGATCCAAGTCTTCCTGGAATGGTCATCGATGAAGGTGACGAAGTATTTGACACCACTAAGAGATTTTGTGGACATCGATCTATAGATGTCTGAGTGTATCAATCCTAGTACACTCTTGGCCCTATTGTTACTTCTTGGAAACACTGCTTTGGCATACTTTCCAGAGCACACCCTCTACATACATCATCTCGTTCAGTACTAAGATCTGGAACTCCTGTTACAGTTTTTCTGAGAATTCTTAGAGCACTATGGTGCAAATGTCTCATCCTTGTTTGCCATAGTTCATTAAAATCCTTGTCTCCATTATTGCCTATCAGTGCCATTGGTGATTCTAGTAGCAACCTGTACAACCTGTTACTTCTGATTCCGATCTGGACCCTCCTTTTCCAACTCGGGTGTTTGACGTATACTTTCTCCTTAATGAAGAAAATCCCATGGCCCTTGCTTTGAAGTTGAGATACAGAAAATAAGTTCAATCCCAGTCCTGGCACATGCAGCACATTGGCAGCTCGAAACCGCTCTCCTATTTCTGTTTGAAAAACTATAGTACCTTTCCCTACTGGAGTACACTTTGCCTTATTCCCCATGGTGATCTTAAAATTCATCCTTTCTTCCTGATAATTTGAAAAACATTCTCGGATTACTATCATATGCTAGGAAGCTCCATTATCTATATACCAAACCCCCGAGGAGGCTGAGCTTGCTATGCAAGCAACTTCTTCTTCCAATCTAGAAGCCAACATAGAATAATCGTAATTTCTTTCTCTTATGCATTCTTCTGAAAATCTGCCCGAGTCTCCTGAAGGGGATGCCTCTGCATCATGACCCATAATTGGTTTTCCCTTCATGTTGTTGAATCTTCCCTCTGCTACCATTTGAAAATTTCTAAAGAGAAATTCTATTACTGCAGTAACTGATTTATTTCACCTACTTATTATCGCCAATAAGTTATTTATGAAATCCCTTCAGTAAACATTGAAATAAATTCTACTGCAGATATCTCATCATTTTATAGAAATAAATATATACACAAGAATAAATGACATCAACACAATTATTTTTGGATAATTGTCCTCGGAAAAACCCAATGTGGGAAAACCGGTGCAGTAAAGGAGTGTTTTATTAATCTTTAGCAGCAATTGCTTTTACAGAAAATTTACATAGACACTGGGAGAAAACACCTGAGGCCTTTTCTCCGAGACTTTCTGACACCTTAGAGAGCTTCCTTTCTCTACTGCGTTAGCGTTGCGTCATTCTGCATGGCTCTGCGTAACTCTGGTCCCTCCCTGTGTCATCCCTGCGTCTCCCTTTGCGTTGTCCCTTAGAGTCTTTACATCACTTCTTCTAAGCTCCCTGATTGTTGTTAATCTCCCCTCTTCCTCCACCCTGCAACTCTCCCTCTGAAATCGATCTCCTTCTCTTTGAGAATCAATTTTCCTTGAGATACTGAGTATCTACTGTTGTGTCTCCAAATGACCCTCAAGTCTTCTCTTATACTTTTCTTGTTGACGAATCAACAACCGAGATTAAGTCTCTAATCAATGGCTAATATTAAAACAGACTTGATCCTCGTCTCTTAGAAGTTTCCCATCCTTATCTTTATTAATACCCATTAATCTTTTTATTTTCTTAAGTTTAGACTTAGGAACCCATTAAAAATATTAATTATTTTAATAACTCCTCATCCGGATGGACTTTCTCAAAACAATTTCTGGGTTTTGGAGATCTCATGTGCCGTAGCCTCTCCACCAATTTTCATGGCTAGAGCACATCCGATGCTACCACAAATCAACACCAATACCATGACTTATGAATACCATGTGCCCAAAAAATCATAACTCATTTCTTTCCACACTTGTTCATATGATACTTTTTTAATTAATAAATTTAATTAAAAGGGAAAAAGGACATAACTACTTTGGAAGTAAATCTTGGCTTCTGATTTGTGTATACTACTAAAAATATTCTAGAATATTTTATGGAAGCTAAACCCCTACCATTAAAATTCTAGATGTACTATTCCAAAACAGTCATGCCTATTATTATTATTATATAAGTTAAATATATATAGATTTGAAGAAAGATGGAACAAGATTCTTATCCATGGAGATTTAACCCCATCTTACCATGGAGATTCTTAATCTATAAATAAGCTTTGCTACAGTATCATGGGCCAATACCATGGCTTATGAATACTACATGCCCAAAAAACTCTAACTCAATTCATATGACACTTGTTCATATGACATTTTTTTTTTATCAATTTAATTAAAAGAGCAAAATACACATAACTACATTTGAGATAAATCTCAACCTTTGATTTGTCTATACTGCTAAGAGTATTCTAGAATATTCGATGGATATGACATTTTTTTTAATTAATCAGTTTAATTAAAAGAGCAAAAAAGACATAACTACATTGGAGATAAATCTCAGCCTTTGATTTGTGTACACTGCTAAGACTTAAGAGTATTCTAGAATATTCCATGGAGGTTAAATCTCTACCATAAACCTAATAATTATTGATAATTAAAGTAAAATTCTGGAAGCCCTATTCCAAAATAGACATGTCTATTAGCATAAATATATTTTTAATTATACATTCTCAAGATATTTTAGTAATTTTTGGCCTTCATGTTCTATTGTGTTTTATAGATCAACTAGATCCCTACCATTCAACTAATAACTATTAATAATTAAATTAAAATTCTAGATGTACTATTCCAAAACAGTCATGCCTATTATTATTATTATTATATAAGTTAAATATATATAGATTTGAAGAAAGATGGAACAAGATTCTTATCCATGGAGATTTCCCCCACCTTACCATGGAGATTCTTAATCTATAAATAAGCTTTGCTACAGTACCATGGGCCAATACCATGGCTTATGAATACTACATGCCCAAAAAACTATAACTCAATTCATATGACACTTGTTCATATGACATTTTTTTTTATCAATTTAATTATAAGAGAAAAATACACATAACTACATTTGAGATAAATCTCAACCTTTGATTTGTCTATACTGCTAAGAGTATTCTAGAATATTCGATGGATATGACATTTTTTTTAATTAATCAGATTAATTAAAAGAGCAAAAAAGACATAACTACATTGGAGATAAATCTCAGCCTTTGATTTGTGTACACTGCTAAGACTGAGTATTCTAGAATATTCCATGGAGGTTAAATCTCTACCATGAACCTAATAATTATTGATAATTAAAGTAAAATTCTGGAAGCCCTATTCCAAAATAGACATGTCTATTAGCATAAATATATTTTTAATTATACATTCTCAAGATATTTTAGTAATTTTTGGTCTCCATGTTCTATTGTGTTTTATAGATCAGTCGATCATTATTGTTGATCTAGATTGTCATTGATGTCAATATCGCAATATTATGGGATACCAAATGATGATGTGAAGCCAAGGAGAAGCAAATTCGTGAAGCAACAGGAGCAACACGCCATTAAGGAAGCCATCGAAGTCAAGAACAGGAGCAGTCAAAGAAGAGTTATCAGAGGTCACAGGAAGATAAGCCACAAGAGCAACAACGATATTGGAGGAGCAAAGAAGAACACATCATCGGAAGAAGAGCTATTGGAAGGGTGGAAGCGTGAGAAGAAATCACAGAGAGGTCACAGGAGCGAGAACCCAAGAGTAAGAGGAAGAAGTCGTTGGAAACCCTTTAAAACACATATGCCCAAGAGGAATAGCCGAGAGGAGTTAACAGTATCATCAAAGGAACTTTATCGACGATTCTATTATATTAAGTTATGTAACACTGCTCAAAACCCCCGATTGCGATATGCATTGCGGACCCGATCACTCAAATACAACACACCTCGATACAATATTGCATCCGCTACGCCGCAGGTATTGAAGCCTTGTTACACTGAAATCCCCGATTGCGATATGAGTTATGGACTCGATGGTCCCATTACAACACGCCCGCTGGACCATTATAATACACCTTAATAAAATATCACATCTGCATCGGAAGTTATGTATCACAAAGGAATGTCACACTTGAAAACTGCGATTGCGATATCATTGTGGACCCACTACACCATTGCAATACAACTCAATATAATATCGCATCCATAGCATAATCGCAAACCATTATGTTCACATAATCATGTTCCATTCAAAATGTCGATTGCGATATAATATGTGGACTCAACAACTCTGTTAGAATACGCCTTTATGTAGTATCGCATCTGGGTATCAGAAGGTACACAAATCATAAAGGGTTGTCACCATCGGATTGCCGATTGCGATAAGACTTGTGAACTTGACCGCCGATTGTGATATTACTGTGGACCCAACGGATCGCCGATCGCGATGGAGCTGTGGACCCGACGGATCTATTGACCACTATTTAATATTATATCGCGTCTGCTTCATCAGCAGTATGAGTATCAGCTATGTTACATCAGTAATGTTAAAAGTTACGATTGCGATTGATGACGTGGATGTGGGATCTCATTGGGTACGGTCTCTCCTATGAAAGTTTCCGTAAATAAAACAAGTTTATGAGTAATTGGATGAGTATCCATAAGTTGGCCTCTCCTTCCAAATGAACATCTCTTTTGGGTATTTGGGAAACCCGTATAAATACAAGTTATAATACCTCACCTTAAGCATCTATCTCAGCATTGGGCACATAAAAGAATCAATAGTTCACAACTCGTGAACTTAAAGAAACAAAGAGAGCCAAAGGTTGAAGACGGAAGCCGAAGATCCAGTGTTGAAGAAGAAAGTCGAAGGTCCAGCAAAAGGAAGGAAGCTGAAGGTTGAGCAAGTCTGTTGGTTGGGCTAACCTCTATAAAGGGCTCGTGAAGAAGTAGTCACTCTTGAAGCAGTTATGTAGTGTAGACAATGATCTGTTACAAAGATCACAAAAACAGGGTGCAGTATAATACAATGAAACATTTCTTGACAGAGTAAAACTATGGGGTCGGAGCCCTTAGGGTTGGTGCCTTAGAATTGGAAGGATTGGTGTCCTGGGAGTTGGTGCTCCTAAATTCAAGGTTGGTGCCTTGGTAAGATAGGGTCGGAGCCCTAAAGGTTGGAGCTTCATCAAAGTCCAAGTTCGTGCTTGGCAAAAGTCATCAGATATTGTATTCAATATTTTTCTATATTTTAATAAAATCATTTCTTTGATTAAAATTGTAAAGAATCTAAACTGGTAATAATAACAATTGAAAAGAAATATTGATTCACCCCCCTCTTAGTATTTCCAACAATTGGTATCAGAGCCAACTTCTTCAGAATCAGCCTAACAACTGCAAGAAGGATTCTTAGTTACAATGAAGAATCAAGAAATCACAGGAAGGCTTCCCTTGTTCGATGGTACTAATTTTGGTTTTTGGAAAAAGAGAATGTCTTACTACTTAATGTCCCTTGGACCTGAAGTTTGGAACGTTGTTTTGAATGAGTATAGTGCCCCTCCCACTCATCCTACTGATCAAGATGAAAGGAAAGCGTACATTGCAAATGCCAAAGCTCTAAATTCAATTACCATTGGAATTACTAATTCTGAGTTTACGATAGTCTTGAATTGTGACTCGGCCAAAAACTTATGGGATAAGCTTGTCAACTTATATGATGGGGACTCCAAGGTTAAGAAGGCAAAGCTTCAAACTCATAGGAGGCAGTTCGAAAGTTTGAAAATGGATGATGAAGAAGACATTGCATCATACTTCCTCTGACTAGCTGAAGTAGTCAACTCTATTAAAGGATTGGGAGAAAAGATTGAAGAAAGCACTGTTGTTCAAAAGGTCTTAAGATCTCTCCTAGACAGATTTGACTCCAAATTAAGTGCTATAGAAGAAATTAAGGAATTAGACACTCTCAAAATGGATGAACTTCATGGAATCTTCACTGCCTATGAGATGAGAAAAGGAATCCCAAGTTCCAAAGATGCAGCATTCAAGGCCTCAAAATCAAAAAAGGGAAAAGGATGGAATACTAGCAATGATGACTCCAATGTTGAATCCGAGTTTGCGCAACTTGTACGAAGACTAAAGGATCCAAGCTAAAAGGTAAGCATCCTATTATTTGTTTCAACTATGGAAGAATGGACCATTATGTTGCAAAATATCCTCATAAGCATGACGGTGATGATGAGGAAGGAAGGATATACAAAAAGAAAGGATTTACTAAGAAAAATTTCCTCTCTAAACAAGATGAATTTGATGAGGATGAATATGTGGTCATCAAGAAGAAATCATCCAAAGATATCTTCCATCACAAAGAAAGTAATGATGAATCAGATGAAGAAAATGACTATGCCGGAAGCAAGGAAGTACTATTTATGGCATTCACTGAAGATGATGAACCAAGATAGGAAAACGAAGAAGCAAATGAATTACTGATAAGTACCATTGAAGAAAATGAGGAGTTACGAAAGAAGGTTATCTCTCTTAAAACTGACAAAGAGGAAGCTAAAAGAAGGAAGGACATTGTATGTGAAAGACATGAAGCTGAAATAGTATCTCTCAAAAAGGAAATGGAACAAATCAAAAGAATTTGGCAAAGTTCTCAAACACTTGATGACATTCTCAACACTCGGAAATCCCAAAGTGACAAGTCCGGGATCGGTTTTTCATCAAGTGCTAAGGATAATACAAGAAGCTATGTCGACGCACTTTGCAGCAATCCAAAAGAAGAAAAATCATCTCATCAAAGGCCTGACTCAAATCCAAATAATGAAGAAAGAGCAACTCCAAGCAAGAAGGTTTATTCAAATCATGACTATTATAACAAGTACCAAACTATCTTTCTTGGGCATTATTATTATTGTAAAAATTTTGGTCATCGAGCTAAACATTGCATGGCTCGTAAGAATGAAGCACCAAGATTGAAGGATCAAACAAACAAACCATGTAGTCTGAAAGGTCAAGGACAAATCAAGACCTTCAACTCGTTTGATCCTTTGGCCAAATTTGATCCAATTTGCTCATTATGTAATAATAATGGACATAGCGAACAAAATTGCCCCCTCAAAAGTAGAGAAGCAAAAGATGAAAATCCCAATACAGATAAATGTGGTCTAGCTCTGTGTGCTCACAGTGAGGAAAATTTTTGGTTTGTGGACAGTGGGTGCTCCAGATATATGACAGGTGACAAAAGGAAGTTTGTCTTCATTAAACAAAAAGGAAGGAAATGTATCCTTTGGGAGTGGGTCTGCCAAAATTGTTGGAAAAGGAACTGTTGCCCTTATTAATGGAAAAGGAAAGGCTCAAAATGCTTTGATGGTAGATGGGCTCAAACAAAATCTCTTGAGTGTTAGCCAAATCTGTGATCAAGGACATAATGTTGTCTTCAGCACTAAAAATTGTCAAATAAGGAACTCTTCCTCATGAGAACTTGGGGCGAAAAAAGTTAGAACATCAGATAACGTCTACATTATGAACAAAATTCAAGAAGATAAATGTTATCTAAGTCAAACAGATGAAAGTTGGTTGTCAACATGGCAAGCAAACTAGAACCAGCCACAAGACTGAGTTCTCCACATCAAAACCTCTAGAGATCATTCATGTAGATTTATGTGGGCCAACCAGAACACCAACACTCCAAGGAGAAAGGTATTTTGCTTTATTTGGAGATGACTATACTAGAATGATGTGAGTATATTTCATAAAATATAAATCTGAAGCATTTGAATGTTTTAAGAATCTTAAAGCTCTTGTAGAAAATGAAAAGGATTCCAAAATTAAATGTCTTGGAACAGATAGAGGTGGAGAATTCACATCAAAATAATTTGATGAATTCTGTAAAGAACATGGAATCGAAAGAGAGCTCTTCGCTGCTAGAACACCTAAGCAAAATAGGGTAGTTGAAGGGAGAAACCGAACTGTTCAAGAAATGGCCAGAACTATGTTACTAGCGGCTGACTTGCAACCATAATTTTGGAAAGAAGCAGTCGAGAGAGTAGTTTATACCTTGAATCGTACTCAACTAAGACTAAATAATGAGAAAACTCCTTATGAATTATGGAAAGGAAGACCTACTTCAGTAAAATACTTCAAGATTTTTGGAAGCAAATGCTTCATAAAGATCAATGATGACTCACTAGGAAAATTTGATTCTCGGGTTGACGAAGGAATATTTCTTGGGTATTCTACCAGAAGCAAAGCTTACAAGTGCAACAATAATTGACTACGGAAAATAGTGGAAAGTATTGATGTGAAGATTGATGAAGGGCTTCCAAAAAAGAAAATTGAAGATCATGAAGTTGACTCCTATATTGAAGAAAGCGAAGAGGAATCTGAAAAGGAAGAAAAAGATCAAGAAAAGCAAAAACAAAAAGAACCATCTCAAACTCCTTCAAAAGTAAAATTCCTCCAAAAACATCACTCGGAAGAGCATATTATTGGCAATGTAGATGAAGGAATACAAACCCGAAGAAGGATGACAAGTACACCAAAGAGAAATGATGTTGCTTTCCTATCTATTATAGATTCAGAAACTTTTACCAACCAAGTAAGGATCCTCATTGGGTGGAAGCCATGGAAGAAGAAATGTCTCAAATCGAGAAAAATGAGACATGGAAGCTAGTACCTCATCCAAAGGATAAAAATATAATTAGAACTAAATGGGTGTTCGAAAACAAAATGAATGAAGATGGACAAATCATTAGAAATAAGGCAAGACTTGTCTGTAAAGGTTATTCACAATTGAAGGAATCCATTTTGAAGAAACCTTTGCACCGGTAGCTCGTATGGAAGCTATAAGGATGTTCTTGGCATTTGCATGCTCAAAAGGATTCAAAGTCTATCAAATGGATCTTAAATCGGCATTTATGAATGGGGAACTTAAGGAAGAAGTCTACATGGAGCAACCAGAAGGTTTTGATCTAGCAGAAGGAAAAGACTTTGTATGTAAGTTGAAAATGCATTATACGGTTTAAAAGAAGCTCCTAGAGCGTGGTATGCAAGATTGGATCACTATATACAACAACAAAACTTCAAAATGGGAGTGGCAGGAAGTAATCTCTACATGAAGATGGATGAGGATAAAGTACTAATCACCCTTCTATATGTTGATGATCTGATTTTTGCTAGCAATAATGATGAAATGAGCCATGAGTTCAAAATACGTCAAAAGAATTCAAAATGTCAATGATTGGTGAGCTATCGTACTTCCTTGGACTACAAGTATCACAAACCACAGTAGCCATGTTTATCTCTCAAACAAAATATCTAAAAGACATACTTAAAAGATATGGAATGGAAGAATGTGCACCTATGAGCACACCGATGACCACAAATTGCAAATTAAGCAAAGATCATGAATCCCCCTCGGTATGCATCTCTTTACTGGTCAATAATTGGAGCTCTCGTATACTTAACTGCTACAAGGCCCGACATTATGCAAGTAGTGGGAATGGTGGGAAGATTTCAATCAGCTCCTAAGAAATCCCACATGTTGGCTGTGAAAAGAATTTTCAGATACTTGAAAGGAACTCCTGACTTTGATCTTTGGTATCCCAAAAGTACAAATACTATAGTGACAAATTATATCGATGTTGATTGGGTTGGAAGCATGGATGATCGTAAAAGCACCAGTGGAAATGCATTTTTTATGGGAGATTGCCTGGTAGCTTGGCTCAACAAAAAACAATCATCTATATGAGCTCTACAGCTGAAGCCAAATATATAGCCGCAACTAACTGTTGTACACAAATACTATGGATGAAGGAAGCCTTGAAGGATGTCAACATAGAAACTAAACAACCAATCACCATCTATTGTGACAACACAAGTGACATCAGTCTCAGTAAAAATCTAGTGATGCAATCAAAGACCAAACATATACCAATCAAGTATCATTTTCTCCATGAACAGGTGGCTAAACAAAACATCAAGTTGGAATATGTCAATACTAAGGAACAAATTGCAGATATTTTCACCAAACCTCTTCCTCGAGGAGCATTTGAAATTTTGAACATCTCCATCAAAAGGTGGGGGCTATTGCTTTAGCATCACACTAAATCGATTCTTAAGATGTCGCATGATAGGGGGAGCAGTTTGACGGGGGGAGCAGTTTGATAGGGGGAGCAGTTTGACGGGGGGAGCAGTTTGACAGGGGGAGTCCTTGTGCACTGCTTTGCCATTGATGTCAAAGGGGGAAAGAAGAAGAATCTTTCCACCAATGACAAAGGGGGAGATTGTTGATCTAGATTGTCATTGATGTCAATATGGCAATATTCTGGGATACCAAATGATGATGTGAAGCCAAGGAAAAGAAAATCCGTGAAGCAACAGGAGCAAGAAGCCAAGGAGGAAACCCATCAAGGAAGCCATTGAAGTCAAGAATAGGAGCAGTCAAAGAAGAGTTATTGGAGGTCATAGGAAGATAAACCATAGGAGAAACAACAATATCGAAGGAGCAAAGAAGAACACATCATCGGAAGAAGAGCTATCGGAAGAGAGGAAGAGTGAGAAGAAACCATAGAGAAGTCACAAGAGCTAGAACCCAAGAGTAAGAGGAAGAAGTCGTTGGAAACCCTTTAAAATGCATATGCCCAAGAGGAAGAGCCAAGAGGAGTTAACAATATCATCGGAGGAACTTCATCGACGGTTCTATTATATTAAGTTATGTAACACTACTCAAAACCCCCAATTGTGATATGCCTTGCGGCCTCGATCACTCAAATACAACACACCTCAATACAATATCGCATCGCTGCGTCGCAAGTATTGAAGCCTTGTTACACTGAAATCCCTGATTGCGATATGAGTTATGGACTCGATGGTCCCATTACAACATGCCCACTGGACCATTATAATACACCTTAATAAAATATCACATCTACATCAGAAGTTTGTATCACAAAGGAATGTCACACTTGAAAACTGCGATTGCGATATCATTGTGGACCCACTGCACCATTGCAATACAACTCAATATAATATCGCATCCATCACATAATCGCAAACCATTATGTTCGCATAATCATGTTCCATTCAAAACGCTGATTGCGATATAATATGCGGACCTGATAGCTCCATTAGAATACATCTTTATGTAGTATCACGTTCGGGTATCGAAAGTTACGCAAATCATAAAGGGTTGTCACCAACGAACTGTTGATTATGATAAGACTTGTGAACCCGACCACCGATTGCGATATTACTGTGGACCTGACGGATCTATTGATGACTACTTAATATTATATCGCATCCGCTTCATCGGCAATACGAGTATCGACTATGTTACATTGGTAATGTTAAAAGTTGGTTTTGCGATTGATCATGTCGATGTGGGACCTCATTGGGTACAACCTCTCCTATGAAATTTTCTGTAAATAAAACAAGTTTATGAGTAATTGGATGAATATCCATAAGTCGGCCTCTCCTTCCAAATGAACACGTCTTTTGGGTATTTGGGAAACTCGTATAAATACAAGTTATAATACCTCACCTTAAGCATTGATCTCGACATTAGGCACACAGAAGAATCAACAGTTCACAACTCGTGAACTTAAAGAAACATAGAGAGCCGAAGGTTGAAGACAGAAGCCAAAGATCCAACGTTGAAGAAGAAAGCCAAAGGTCTAGCGAAGGGAAGGAAGCCAAAGGTCGAGCAAGTCTGTTGGTTGGGTTAATCTCTATAAAGTGCTCATGACGAAGCAGTCGCTCTTGAAGCCGTTATGTAGTGCAGACAACGATTTGTTACAAAGATCACAAAAACAGGGTGCAGTATAATCTAAGTTGCATGAAACTGGGAAATGGGTACGAATTCTGGAATGGGCACGAGTATGAAACGTGACCCCCCCAAATTATGGAAATGGAGAATCACAATATATATATATATATGTGTGTGTGTGTGTGTGTGTGTGTGTGTGTGTGTGTGTGTGTGCGCGTGTGTGTGCAATCATAAAGCATATATGATACATTCTAATTTATTACATTATGATTAAATTGTCAATTGTCAATGCATAAACTATAAGTCTCTAAATTTACATCACATTTACTCATGAATGACCACATAATGAAAATTCCAAAATCAACCATGAGAAATTTCTAATTTCTTGTCTCGTGTTTGATTGGGAGTCTCGTCCTACATAGTCAAACGACCTTAGTGCTCTTGATTAATTACAAATTCCATACCCTAGTACCCTACGTGCTCTTGATTATTGGGAGTCTCCCCTGCATAGAGGGGTCGGTTCTCTTGATTAAATACAAGTTCATACCCTAGTACATGACAAAATCCAATAGAAACATTGCAATCGCCCCAGTCTTGAAATCTTGAAAAATAGATAAGTCTGCTGGATTTTGAGTGCGATCTAAAATTCTACTTTCTCCATATGAAATCCAATGAGGACGAAACCACTCTCAAACATCCTGAGTCAGTTCATGGTAATGTTAAAAATTTAAGTAAAAGCATGAAAATGAAAAATAAAGGAGAATGAAACTTTTACTTTAAGAATTTAACATTACCATGAACTGCATATCAACACTAGGGCCATAGGCTTGAACGTTAGGCTGCCCCCCTCAAAAAAATCCTCTTTTTTATAACTTGAGAGGCATCTAGAAGCATCCAAAAGATATTTTAGTTGCCCAATAAAAAATTAGAAGCGAAAAAATAAAATATAAAAATACAAGAAAAAGTCAAGTTAGAAGAGGAAACTTCGTCATACGGCCTGGAAGCTCATTTCCGGCCGTACTAGCCACATTTCCTCCTCGAGAAACAAGCCAGTATAGTTGGAAATGAGTTTCCAGGCCATACGGTACAAGTTTCCTCGTTTCCGGCAGGAAACAGACCCTTCTCCAACATTTCCTGCAACTTAGAGTATGATACAATCAAGCATTTCTTGACAGAGTAAAACGATAGGGTCGGAGCCCTTGGGGTTGGTGCCTCAGAATTGGAAGGATTGGTGTCCTTGGAGTTCGTGCTCCTAAATTCAAGGTTGGTGCCTTGGTAAGATAGGGTCGGAGCCCTAGAAGTTGGAGCCTCATCAAAGTCCAAGTTGGTGCTTGGCAAAATTCATCAGATATTGTATTCAATATTTTTCTATATTTTAATAAAATCATTTCTTTGATTAAAATTATAAAGAATCTAAACTAGTAATAATAACAATTGAAAAGAAATATTGATTCACCCCCCTCTCAGTGTTTCCAACAGTTATGGGGTTTGACTTGGTGGAATCAATAGATTATGATGAAGTGGTTTGGATTAGATGAGTTACTGATTAGGTGTGTGAAAAATGACGTCTTCAATTATGTGTTATAACCATTGGTCTTGTTAATAAAGATGTTTGCCACATTGTAGTGTAGCTTATGGAGTGGTTGTGCATTTGAGAGAGACATGCTACTGGTGAGATCAAATTACGGTTGCTAAATTTGACTCTTGACATTAATAATGCTAGAGTCTACCCATATACAACACAATGAGATGCTGATACACATGAGAGAGTTCGATGGGGTTATATATGTATAGATCATCTTCCAGATTCATCGCATTAGTTTTCTTTAGATCGATGTTTCGAACCAGCAACGGTGGTTCATCTTCAGGATGTGAAATAATGATGAAAGTTGATCTTTATTTCTTTTAATAAATAGTTATGAGATGCTTTGCTGACATATATTTCAATCATAAACTTTTAATGTCGGCTGAGTGTTCCTGGAAATCTCTGCACCTCTTTAAAAATGTGAGATCAGTCTTCTTTTTCGTTAAGAGCAATCTGTATCATTCAAACTTGTGAACTTTTTTCATTATCTCCCTTCCGTATTGGGTGAGTATTTTGTCTTTAAGGTTTCTGCGATCTTCAAATTTGTGTAGATCATCTGCCGGATTCATCGCATTAGTTTTCTTTAGATCGATGTTTCGAACCAGCAACGGTGGTTCATCTTCAGGATGTGAAAGAATGATGAAAACTGATCTTTATTTCTTTTGATAAATAGCTATAGATCTTTAGGCTTTTGTTGGTGATATTTCATTTAAAATTTATGTAATATGTGGAACAAATGGTATTGGTTTGATTCAGTTCAGCATTCATAATATCCGATAAATAGTATTCATTTGATTCAGTTGAGTATGCATAATATGCTATGAGAAAAAAATTTAAGCCTTGAAAGTGAAAATGTTTTGCAGACATGCTTCATAGAAATCTAAATTTATTAATTAATTCCCTTGCAACATGTTGGGTTAACTTTGCTTCATACTGTTTCTTTTTACTAGGGCTGTGAAAAAATCATCATCAATCAATCAGCTTAGAGGATGGCAGCGATGTTCCTCTCAAAATGAAGTTGTCATGGATGACCACCACTGGCATTTATATGACAAGGTTTGGACACTAGTAAGTGAGATGAGTGGAAAGGGGCCAAGCAAGAGAAGCGTAGCCTCAGCTTCAACAGGCCCATCTTTGGGTCAAAGGGCACGCGGTTTGGTAGAGTCTCTCAACATGCCAGCTGTAGAAATGGCTACAGCAGTTGTATCTGGAGGGTTTAGTGCAGTTGCAAATATAAGTACAAGTAAGCTTGTTGACAAAGCTATTCGATTACGTGGAGAAAAATGCCCAAGGATTCTATTCCGACTAGTTTTGCTGTACCTTTGCAAAGCTGATCTTGAACGAGCATCACGTTGTGTTCAGCAATTTGTATCTCTTCTTCCATATCTTTTGTCAACTGACAATGAACAGATCAAGAACAGGCTTCAGCTCTTTATTTGGTAATCCCATTTCTCATGATTCAGATTTACTTAATTAGGAGTTCATTTATTTCCAAACGTTCAATTAACTTTTAGTATGTGTTGCTGCATTTGCCTAGTTCAATTGTTTAACTTTGAAGGGCCTTGGGAGTCGTTCCAATTATTCCAAGGGACTGAATCTGAATCTGAACCTAATCAATTTTTATTTGGTTTGAGCAGGTCCTTGCTTGATGCGAGAGCACAAGTTGGGAGTCAAGATGATGGTGCACGTTTTCATGTTATATCTCATTTAATACGAGAAACTGTAAAGTATGGTAAGAGCATGCTAGCCATGAGCATTGCAGACAGAGACAACATGGAGGATCCAAGCAGCAGTCTGAGTGAAGCAGGGTCTGTTAACAGTCTACTGCAGAAGGATAGAGTTGTTGCAGCGGTATGCAGACATAAATGAAGTTGTGATGTTGCCAATAGATGAACTCTTCAATAAACTTAGATCCCATGCAATGTGCAATAATTAAATTTATTTACTATAATAGCACATAAAGTATTACTGTTGAAGAAACAATCATCTTCTGAGTATTTCTGTGATTTATATTTTTCATTTTATGTTTTCTAGAAGTCTATAAGGGTCTCCAAACGTTTTCTCCAGGTGAAAGATGAAACAAACTACATAAAATCATCCATTGAAGAGCGCTTAAAGCAAGTGCAGGAACTACGTTCAGAGCTGGATGAGATATCTTATCTGGAACAGCAGCAGAAGAAAGCTTTTGAGGATGAGCTGCAAAGTAACTTGAGCATGATTTTTTCAAGTGATGGAAACCGCCGAAGTGCATCACGGCTTACTTACGATGAAGATCAGCAATCCGTAGCTGTAAGATAACATTTTCATTACATCCATTAAGTTTCACATAGACATTGCTTGTAGATATGTTCTTTTTGACTAGTCATAGTATATACTAGAAACTGTGTGTGCAATGTTGGGCTCCTTTGTAATAAATTAGACATGCTTGGAGACATCAGCAGGTAAATAGTATGATATCTTACATTTATACTTGCAGAAGTATACTGTTATATTTGTATGATCTTAGCACTATTTATCCAACTATTCATTGTCAATACTTCTATAATTGAATACAATGGATGTTTCCAAGTGAAAGACAATGTTGGTTCTATAAGCCAGTTGCATCTCTAGCATACTAGTTAGCAATGACATGGTACCTCATTAAATCCTTCAAAATTTATAGATAATGGGGTCTATTTATCCAGGATACATGAATTTCTTCTCATTTCAGTATGCTATTTTTCAGGACAAGTGGTGCCACATGTTTAGGGAACTGACTGATGAAAGAGGGCCATGGTCAGCTACCCCTTTCCCAAACAATACCTTGACATGGTGGAAGCTTGATAGAACAGAGGATCCATACCGTCGTAGGCTGAAACTCAAAAGGAACTATAATTTTGATGAGCATCTTTGTAATCCTCCATTTGCATGTGCCACAAGTGATTCTGAAACAAGCAAACATACTGATGATCTGCTCTCTAATGAGAGAGACCATGTTCTTGGTGAAGTCAAAAGTTTCCTGCTCAAGGGTTTGAGAGGAATTAGTGAAGAGGAAATTTTAGATCTTCCTTCAAATGAAGATGATGAACCCTCCACTGCTGATTCAACTAGCAGTGAAATCAATGCTTCTTTACATCAAAATATTGAACAAGTGGATCCTACTGAAGATAAAGGAGATAATGATTTTTCACAGAATAGGCAGGATCAGACCTCCAGCTACTCAGTGACAGGAGAGGATGAGGTATACTTTACATGCATATACTCTCATGTTTATAAATGTCTTCAAGGTGGGCGTGACACGGTATGGTACTATGGTAGGTTTTAACATATAATATATTGTCTTTGCAGGTTCTCCTTTCAGTTTCATGTATCCTTGTCACACCAAAGAGGAAAATGGCAGGCCATTTGGATGTTATGAAAAATTCTTTGCACTTCTATGCTGAATTTGTGGTGGAGGGAACAGGTGGATCACGCGTTTTTAATAGTTCAGGTGGTTTAAATTATCCTAATAACCCCGAAGCAGGCCACACAGAAAAAGCAGCAAAACCAAAGGCTTGTAAAAGCCTAGGCCGCACTAATATAGATAGTGAGAAGGGAAATCCTATGGAGAGACTTGATCCTGTTCAGCAACGGGCTTTCTCTGGCAAGCAACCGAAGGATGTCAAACGGCATAGGCGATGGGATCTTTGTAAGGTAAGTGTGATGGAAATGTGATGCAAATTGGATGCAAATACTTGCTTTTAGTTTAGGCTTTGCATCAAGGAAAATTTTACTGGCTATATATTATATATATATATATATATATATATATATATATCATCAAATTATTTTATGTGAGAAAATTGACATCTTTTTGAAATACATAAGATTAAGATTCATAGAGGGTATGAAATTTTTTAAAATAAATCTTTATATTTAAAATAAATATATACAAATCAAATTATCTTATGTTAGAAATTTGACATATTTTTGAAATACATAAGATTTTTAGAGAGTATGAATTTTTAAAATAAGTCTTTATATTTTAAGAGTTACAAAGACTTGCTAAGGTTTGTACACTTACAAGAAAATCACTCCAGCTTAAAAGTTTCCCTGCCTTGCGTCTAATCTTTCGTTGAAGTGATTGCAGGTCAAAGCTGTACATTGGACGCGATATTTACTACAATATACAGCGATTGAAATCCTCTTCATTAATTCAATTTCTCCAGTTTTTATGAATTTTGGTTCACATAAGCGGGCCAAAGAAGTTGGGAGACAGATAGTCTCCTTAAGGAATGAGGCACTTTTTCCAAAATCAAGTGCAAAAAACAGGGATGAAATTATTCATTTTGTTGACAAACGATTAGCTATTGAGATGGCTGAAAGTGCAAGAGATGTTTGGCGGAGACGAGAAATCAGTAATTTTGAATATCTGATGCTTTTGAACACCCTTGCAGGAAGATCATACAACGATCTGACCCAGTATCCTGTGTTTCCATGGGTTTTGGCTGACTACACTTCTCAGAATCTTGACTTCAATAAATCAACAACCTTCCGCGACCTTTCTAAGCCCGTTGGTGCTTTGGATCCAAAGCGATTTGAGGTCAAATGAAATTTTAAAAGTTGAAACTGTTTTATTTCCATACACATTTGTATAAGTGAATAACAATATTCATCTGAATATTTACTTGCAAAAAAATTGAAAATTATGTTTGTTCTCATTTAAATGGCTTTTTTCCAGGTTTTTGAGGAACGTTACTGTAATTTTTGTGATCCAGATATTCCAAGGTAACATATTGGCCATGCTCTCCTTTATCTTTTAGACATTCCCTTTGGCCTTAACGTTTTGTCCATATCTTTTTTGAAATGTTGGCAATCAATGTGTTTAGCAGGCTCACTGTTGCATGCATGCAGGTTTTACTATGGGTCTCATTACTCAAGTATGGGAAGTGTACTTTTTTATCTACTGAGACTGGAGCCCTTTACAACTTTTCATCGTAATTTGCAGGTAGTTACTGCAATATATTTTTCTGTGAATCATAGCCATGAAGACTAGAAATTGACATTTAGCATAGGTTTTCCATTCAACATAGAAATCCTAGATGAGGGATAACGAGGAACTTATGCTGTTTCTCCTTTACTAGAGTTTCGAAATCGCCTTAATTTGAGATGACAAATGATGTAAGCATCCTTTTGAGGATCAGTTTAATTTGGGATAACAAATGACATAAAGATCAGTTTGTCAATTTTGATTGGAAAAACGTTTGGAGGTATTATTGAAAGAAAAAATAAAATACATAATAGGCATTTATTTATAATCTTTGGTTCTTGCCAGGGGGGTAGATTTGATCATGCGGATCGACTTTTTCAGAGCATAGAAGGTACCTATGCAAACTGTTTGTCCAATACTAGTGATGTGAAGGAGTTGATACCAGAGTTTTTCTACATGCCAGAGTTTCTGGTCAATTCTAATCAATATCACCTTGGCATAAAGCAAGATGGTGAACCTCTTGGTGATGTTGTCCTGCCACGATGGGCAAAGGTATGCAATGGATCTATATATTACTTCATATTGCATAAGTTTCCTTCATAAATTTTGCACTCATGTTACTTAAGGATGATGCTTTGATCTTAAGATATAAGGGAGACGTGCTAATGGATGCATGCAGGGGAAACCTTTAGTTTTTAATCCACAATCTTCTTGTGTGTACATCAATCTGAAGGAATGAGTAAAGCCAAGCATATGAAATGTTGTTTTGATGTGGAAAATGGGATTATTTTAGAGATCTAATTAATGCTCATCTCAGAATGTTATTCATGTATAACAGGATCCCAAATAGCCCTGAATCAAGCTATCATGATAACTAAACATTTACACAGAAGACAAGTTAGTTTTGACATGGGAAGAGATATTATGCCATTGCCAGGCTTTAATGATTTGAAAGGTGACCTTACTCAGTTTGTGCAGTGCAAAGTGTAAATGACTTTTCGCTTCTTATGACATCAACCTGACTATTTTCTTATCACAGAAGAAACAAAGAAGAAATATTTGTCTTAAAATGAAAGTGTCATGTGGACTTTGAAACACATGGTGTGCCCCCATGCATGCAAGAAATGTGGACCCCCATGTACCAGCCTCATTTTGGTATGGAAACCCCGAAACATGGCTAAAACATGTATCAACCTGGCTGAAACTCATTTAACGAGCTGTATGCTGTTTTAGTGTCCTTATGATGTGTTTTGGCATTTACATATAGGGCCATAGAAGCGTCTAGAATAAAAAAATTCCTTTAAAGGGGGATGTCCTTTTCATTTCTCCTCATATCTATTTTTATAGATATTTTCCCAATTTTTAATTTTTCTTTTCTTTTCTAAACCCTTGCTATATATATATATATATATATATATATGGCAATTGCGTATTTCCTATTTTTTGAGGGGTCACGTTTCTAGTGCATTTCCATTTCAGAACACTTTTCCATTTCCCCGTATCATGCAACTTAGAGAAAATGCTTGTGGCATCTTCGACCTAAATATGAAAATACAAAGGCTATAGATAAAGCAAAACAATGAAGAGCAATATGATTGCCAACTAAAGGATGCCAATAAATGGCGTGCAACTATTAAGGAGAAGAATTTTGTCTCTTCTCATAAATTGTTTTAATGTCTCCTAGAATTTGGTTGTGAATATCATGTCCAAGAGACTTTATGACCAAGGTGATGTATTTTATACTCTTGAGTCCCACCTCTTAGTTAAGTCATTCCTATTAAGGAACGTGTATATCTCCTAATTTTCAGGGTCCATATCCTTTTTAATAAGAGAACAAGGAAGCTAGTGTTGTAGCCTCATGTAGAATGTTCAGTGCATGTCAAAGTAGTTCCATAAGTATGTGGAAGAAATCTCTTACACTTTGTCTATTGTCTTGCGTTGATACTCTGGCCTTCAATACTTTAAAGACAAGGACAAGTAGAAACCAACAATTATCACAATTATAGTATTAGTATGCAATGCATTTATACTTAATTCAAATAGAGTTAGATCAAAGACTTTTGTGATCCATATTGTAGATAGAAGTCTTTCGGATTAATCACATCATTAGGATTTGGTCGACGTTTCGAACCAACTAATGTGGTTCATCTTTAGGACAAGGTGAGAGAAATCATAGAATCTTCATGAATAAATAGTAAGGATGCATCATTGCCCAAGGCTAGCTAATGAAAACTAGCTGTTGAAAACTAACCGTTGAAAACTAGCCATTGGAGACTAGTCAAACAAGTAAATAAACTTTTTGAAAAGGTAGATTTAATATTTTAAAGTTTTAAATTATTTAATAGTTTTAAATTCAAAAAGGGGGGGGGGGGGTTTTAATATTTAAATTTTATAAAATATTTATAATTCTAAAATTAGTTATAAAATAGATGTTAGGAGTACGGATTAAATTAATGAAGGGGGTGGGTGGTTAAGAATTAATAGTTGTTATAATAATAAAGTTATAAGATAAAAGTAGTTGTTGTTTAATATTAAATAATAATTAGGTTATAATCACTAATGTAACGAATAAAGAGAGGTTAAGAGTAGGTTAGTAACTTTAGTTATACATTGGATTTTAGGAATAATATATCATAAGGAATACTCATAAATTAACAACAAAGAATAAGCTATAAATCTAAATAAAAAGGTTGCAAGAAGTTTATTAAAAATAAGAAGTTTAGATCTAAATAATATCTATTGAAAATTAAAGAGAGGAAATAGAGTTGTTTTCTTTTGGTTTGGTTAAATATCTTTCATGTAATATCCTTGTGGATTGGAACCTTTGTCTTAAGTGACTCTTATAAGGGGCATCTATTCCACCAAAATCGCTCAAGAGTTTCACTTGATCTCATTTGCATGCCTAGGAAAAAGTATGCAAGATTAGTTAACTATGAGATATCAAAGGGATAGCACGACAATTCATTGTATTAGCATTGCAATGTGTTCTTGACGTATTAAAGTTGGATCTTCGTGAAGAAAGTTGATATGAGTTTAGTGGGACATGTTATCCCTCATGTCAGCAGGGGTACACATATTTTGGTAGCATATTTCACACCATTGTAAGCCCAAGGAAACAAGTCAAAAGCCTTGTAACAATCATGTGAGGCCTTGTAATTGGTGTCCTAGACCTTGTGTTTGGTTGGACCATGACTAGTCCCTTTTTGTTCATCTATGGTTCCCTTTGTCTTGGATAGGATTGGATGGCCTGTTAATTTTTGGTGGCATCAGATGTGCTCTAGACATGAAAATTGTTGGAGAGGCACATGATATCTCCAAGACCCAGAAATCCTTTGGGGAAATTCCACTCAGAGGGAGAGATATTAAAATAATTAATATTTTTAATGAAACCCTAAGTCTAAACTTAGGAAAGTTAAAATATTAATGTATATTAATACAATATGGGTGGAAAAGTTCTAAATAACAAGGATCAAACCAAATCTAATCTTAGTCGTTGATTAGGGACTTAATCTCGGTCGTTGAATCGTCAATAGGAAAAGTATAAGAGGAGGCTTGAGGGTCACTTGGAAATACACCAAGTTGATCAAGAATTCGATTTCTTGCGACAGGGTTTGCTGAGAAATCAAGTTAGTGATCTATTGCAGCAAGGGGTTGTTCGACAGAAGGCTGAGAATACATAGCAAAGAGGCAGAGAGAGTGCCAGAGAGACAGCGCAAAGCCTTGGAAGGTTGACGTAGAGGCAACCAGGACTGACGCAAAGGCTGAGGAGGCCAGCGCAGAGGATGTAGAGGCAATAGAGGCTGACACAGGCAGCGCAGAGGGTTGCAAAGCTGACACTGTGCTGAAGAGGCAGCGCTAAGGAATTTTCGTGGTGTAGACTGAGAGTTGGTTAGTTGACGCAGAGCTGTAGAGGGTGACACAGTTCCTGAGGGTAGCTTGGAGCAACTTTCGTTGTCCAAGTAAGGGAGCAGTCAAAGTCACTGTGAGGCTAGTCATTCAGGTGCTGATTAGCAGGAATATCTGTCTTCGAAGAAAGGTACTTCTACCATGGAAAATCGTTGAAGGGTGAGCCATTTCTGGCACCTTAGTTGTATTCGAAAAACTGCATAATAATAAAACCTTCATATCTGTTGCACCATTTTTCCCGCAATGGGTTTTTCCGGGGACGATTGTCCAAAAGTAACGGTGTCCCTTGTGTTGTCTCAGTTTATTTCAGTTGTTGATTTGTATATGTGTGAAGGTTACATTTGCGTTTATTTTGTTATTTATATTGATAAATAACTTGTTAATTGAAAGAACAAGTAGGAGATTATAAACCAGATAATGCAGTAGGGATTTCTGATGTGTTAGACTTAGAAATTTCCACAGGGCCTTAGACAGGCTTACTTGAGGACTCATGATTTTAGGGGAGTTTGCTTTTGCAGGGATGATGACTAGTGTATGGGTTAGTCTAGCTTGTGTTAAGGTGCACATGTCTTACTGCATGGTTATTTGTCTAGTAAGTCTATATGTGGCCTTGGCTTTAGTGCAATATCCTCCAAATAGTTCTCAAACATGGAAGTCTTAGAGTCAAGTTTTCACATTTCCCTGGTTCACATTTCCCAATGCAGTGGTTCTGAAAGCCAAAAGTCATCTTGATCCCAAATTGTTCATTTCGGTGGGAGAATGACATGCCATGTTGAATCTTTCCAAACAATGAAGGCATTGTCAAGTTATGGCTAGTTAGAGTTGGTCAACATATACTATAGGTTTTTAGATGACGGAACAAGGGGAGCTTTGGGTAGCTTTTGACATGCATTACATCAAAAGTGGTCTACAAGCAACCTGAAGGACGTTAGAGATCTTTGACTTGGGCATGACCACGGCTGCAACATTTCCATTGGATTTTGTCCTGTACGAGGGCATGAAACTAGTAGTTAATAAAGAGAACCAAGCCCTCTATGTACTTTGATGTTAGTGGCATTGGTTGTTGAACTCCTCTATCATGACCCTACTAAAAATATACCTAGTACTCAAGCAAAATCTTGACGTGACATGCTACATTTTTTCTATCTTATGTTAATGCTTAGAGGGTGATATTAGTGACAAAGATCCCAAGATAGGCAACGATTTTGATAATATGTATGTATTTGTTGTAGCATGATTTTTTTGGATGCTGGAGGTCATCTAGAGCTTATTTGTTGATGTATTTTGTATGGAAATTTATGAATCTAACACATCAGAAACCCCTACTGCAAGTTCTGGTTTACTATCACCTACTTGTTCTTTACATTAACAAGTTATTTAATTACGTAAACATCGAAGTAAACAAAAATGCAGTCTTCACAGATATACAGATCATGCATTGAAGTAAACATAAACAATAACACAAGGGACACTGTTATTTTTGGACAATTGTCCCCGGGAAAACCCAATGCGGGAAAACTGATGTAGCATATATGAGGGTTTTATTATTAAGCAGAGTTCTGAATACAACTAGGGTGCCAGAAATGGTTCACCCAATAGAGAATGTCCTCGGCAG
The DNA here is from genome assembly GCA_000404065.3 of Pinus taeda. NCBI lineage: Eukaryota > Viridiplantae > Streptophyta > Pinopsida > Pinales > Pinaceae > Pinus > Pinus taeda. The sequence goes on along the minus strand of APFE030164828.1, from coordinate 210,291 downwards.
TAGTACCTCTTCGGAGACAGATATTCCGGCAAATCAACAACTGGATGATCAATCCCACAGTGACTCTAGCTGTTCCTTTTGTTGGATAGCGAAAGCTACTCCAAGCACTGCTCTGGAACTACGTCACCCTTAAGGAACTGCGTCACCCTCTCTTGGCTCTGCGTCAACTGATCTGCTCCCAGTCTGCCCCACAGAATCTCCAAGCACTGCCTCTGAAGCCCTCTACGACTTTTGTGTCAGCCTTTGCGTCCTCTATGTTAGCCTCTACAGCTTCTGCGTCAGCTTCTTTGGCCCTCTGCGTCCTCTGTGCTGGCCTCCTTAGCCTCTGCGTCAACCCTTGCTACCTCTACGTAACCCTCCTAGGCTCCGTGCTGCCTCTTCGAGCACTTTGTTGCCTCTCTGATATGTATCCTTTAGCCTCGGATCGAAATCCCTTGTTGAACTGCCCCGCACTGCAACTGATCACTTGCTCAATTTCCTCAACAAAACTCACCCCAGAAAATCGAACTGATTGATCTCTCTTGGTGTATCTCCAACAAGCCCTCAAGCCTCTTCTTATACTTTTCTTGTTGGCGAATCAACGACCAAGATTAAGTCCCTAATCAACGACTAAGATTAGATTTGACTTGATCCTTGTTTCTTAGAACTTTCTCACCCATTTTATATTAATACACATAAATATTTTAATTTTCCTAAGTTTAGACTTAGAAACCCCATTAAAAATATTAATTATTTTAATATCTCTTCATCCAGGTGGACTTTCTCCAAACGATTTATGGGTCTTGGAGATCTGATGTGCCTTAGCCTCTCCACCAATTTTCATTGCTAGAGCACATCCGATGCTACCAAAAATCAACACTCCCTCTTAGTGAGGAATGTGCTCTAGTAATGTTTCACCATAGAAACATCGCATTGATCCTCTGCATCGGTACCTGTGTTGATGCTTGACCTGCTGCCCCACATCCCCTGCACTGCTGCTTCCTTTACTGTTGCCCATGACACTGCCACTGCCACATCTGTACTGCAGCTCCCTCTCAACATGTTGCATCATGCTTCCCATAGCACTGCCACTGCTAACTGCTGCACTGCAACTCAGTTATCGAGAAGTAAGTAACTGACTTCACCCAAACACTGATATCTCGGTCAGTTTGGAAGCCTCGTGATGCTGAAGCTACCTCTACTGCTATCCTGTGCTCCCTCTACTGCCATTGTGCTGCTGCAAACACCTTTGTGCCCCTCACACTGCTGCAACCTCCACTACGCTGCTACAAACTTTTGCACTCAAGCACTCCCTTGCCTCTCCATCACACCTTGCTCCACCCGACACCTATCATCATGCTACTGTCATTAAGGGCTCCCGTAGCCGAATGTGATCCAAGAGTTTGGGCATCTCAAGGATCTTGCCCCTGCATGTAGTCCTCATGACTACAACTCGATGTCACCCCACCTCTTCTCTAGAGGTGCATGAGCACTCACGGCATAATCATCATCAATCTCGAATTTCAATTTTTTAATGCATTAAAAAAATCGACAGATGAGATTAAGAGATGTCTTGATCCTCATTGACGGTCGAGATTAGTTTGACATGGATCACTCGAACTAGCCATTGGGATTTTCTCCTTTAAATAGGGTGCTAGGGGTCATTTGAGATCAGATTGGATCTCTGAGTTTTGTGCTGAAGAAGCTCTCTTGTAAACTTTTCTGGTGCTAATAAAGAAAGACTTTGGGGTCGAAATCTTGCTGGTGTTACTCTCTTGAAATGTTGTGAGCTATTTTGTTTTCTACATATTCTGATTTTCAGCCATTAATAACAGCTTAATGAAGAGTACTGTGGAGCATAGGTATCTTGTTCACTTGCTAGGGTTTGAATGGTATTAGGGTTTCTGAAGTAATGGCAGGTATCTCCATTACATTGGAGATATAGTACTGTTTTTCCTCTATTGATGGTTAAAGTGAGCTGTGCATGAATATCTTGTTGAAGAAGATCAGTGGGTGTTTGGGGAAGTTCTCGGCTGAACCAGCCAACTCCCACAAGCATTTTCTTGCAGAGCCTAGCTAGTTTTGATCCTGGGTTAATCATTTAGTTTGTTTTATGATTTGCATGAGAGACTTCCTAAGTATTTTCATAGTAAATCTGAAGTTCTAAAAATATTTTTGATGATAACTGACAAATCTGGCTTTGTAGAGCTATAATTTTGATCCGGTTTGTAGGGTTTCATTTTTTAAATCTTTGCGTGTTCTTTCCAGATTTTTTATTTGGGTTTTCCATTTGCAGGTTACAGGTGCTGATGATTGAAAATTTTTTGGTTTTTTATTAGACAAATATTGGAGCAGAAAGTTTCAGATATTGATTTTGTGTGGAGCTTCAGTGGTTTCTTTTGGCAATCTAGCTGCCCAACCTGCAAATCTATTCTCACTCAATCTCCACTCCTGCAAAGCTCTCTTATCTCTTTGCTGTCAGAAATCTTTTTCCTGATCCGCCCTCCTCTTTCATTTCTCTTCTATCACGGTTTCAAACCATCCCTCGCCTCCTTCACGCTGCCGCCGTTGGACTTTCTAAAACTTGTAAACACACGCAGCAAGAAACGCTTCAAATTTTGTGGTTGATCCCTTAGTGCTGTATAGGCTTTCAATCTGCATTCTCTAAACTGTTGCACGCAACCTCCATCTGCTCCAAACCTGCACACTCATTCTTCAAAGAAAAACGTAGCCCCTCTCTCCCTGCGTTTCTGATCAGAGTGCAATATTATCTACGAGGGCCTTTTCCGTCCATGCTGCTGCTCCTCTTCAACACGCCTTTCAACTCCAGTACCTGCATTCAAACACCGCAAAACACCGCAAATTGATTTCAACTCTTTCTGGACGTCACCTGTACATGAAGCAAATTTGTAATTTTTTTTTACAGCAACGGGCCAGGTATTTCACGTGTTTGGCATGAGGTAATGCGTTGAAAGAAATAAAGAGCGTGGGCATCAGCTGTTGAATGATCTGCCGCCATCGCACCTGCATCAAAACACTATACGCCATCAGCTCTAGCTCAAATGGCGTGGGTTAATGGTTGTTGCCTACGTGCTGCGTCGAATCTGCTCCCGTCCGCAGCCTTCCATACCCGCACGCGAACTTGCAAAACATTAAACCAAAATCGATTTCAATTTTTGATATAATTCGTGGATTTAGGCGTAGGTCTTTCGATTTATATAGCGTAGGTTTAATAAAGTTTAAAATCGATTTCATTTTTTTTTGTTTAGTATGGTTATGTATAGATGTTAGGTTTAGTTATGTTTTTTTAGTTTTAGTTTTATTTTGTATATATGCGTTATTTTGTTAGGGTTTAACTTTTTAATTTCATTAAAAAAAAAAAGGGAAAATTCATAAAAAAAGGGTTTAGGGTTTTAGTTTAGGATTTTTAGTTTTAATTTTGATTTTTTAGTTTTAGTTTAAAGTCAGATTAGATTCTCATTTTCTTTTTTCTTTTTTCTTTTTTTAAGTTTTGCTTTGTTTAAAATTAAAAATCATGAAAAAAATTATAAAATATAAAAAGACTTTAAAAATTCCTTTTATTTAGACTTTAGACTTTAGATTAAATTTTAATTTTTGTTTTAGTTTAAATTTTTCAAGTTATAAAATTTTATTTTATCTGAAAAGCCATAAAAACATTTTGGGAATATCTTGGCCAGATTCGGTCTTGGCTCAAATGCTTATCATGTTTTACTTTTTCTTGTTGAGATTAAGATTTTGATGTGGAATTGATGTTTATCATGCATGAATAATCATTCTGGAGATTTGCTACAGGAATATGATATCTGGTTAATGTTCAAATTTACATGGTTGTATCTTTCGAAGTTTATTTTTTTATAAATTACCAGATCATTGTGAATTTACTGGATATCTTGCATTATTCAAAGTTATTTGATGATAAATGATTGTTGTGTATGGTTTACATTTCTGCAACATCTAGCAAGTAATCGTTTAAACATCAAACCCATAAGGCACTGGTCCATCAAATTAAACAAATCCATTTAGTGTTGTTCTCTTTTGTGTCTCCCAAGCCAACTGATTCACAGTTGGTATTCCACTTTCCTACAGGGTCTACCCCCCTTAGCCGCGGGAGACAGGCTTAAACGGAGAGATCGGGGATCAGAGTGACAGCCCTCGTTCTGAGCGTTGTCGTGACGATCTATGCGACAACATTTTTTGGCGCCGTGTCGGGGATAGAGTTTTCTGTACCTGGCGTTTCAACGACATTCATCTTCTCAATTTTCATCATTTTTCATTTGAGTTGGCAGGGTAAAATTTTTTTTTGGCAATCATCTCATCTTTTACGCCATTCATTAGCCTGTCAAACGACCAACTTTCTTTAGCGTCTTTTGATCTTTTCATCACCTTATTTTTCACCATATCAACAGCTTCTCTTCGGTTTGTTTCTTGTTTCGGTGGCGACTCCATTTTCTTATTTTTCCCAAACAAGAAGCCTCCCTCATATCTACTTGTTGGTTGTTTTTTGGATCCTAGAATTAGATTCATTGTTCAAGTGGCGACTCCACTTCTTTCATCTTCTAATTTTCTTGAGCAGAGATCTCTTTCTATCATCCATTTGATCCCTCATTATTCATCATGGATTACTCGTTTAAACTTTAAACCATGTCATTTTACTGATGATCTCCACGATATTCCAGAAGTGGCCGTTTCTAAATTACCTTTGTTCTCAAATGGTGATTCAGTCACTGTAAATAGGCATCTAGGCTTGTTTACTCGTATAATGATCATATATTGTAGACCAATGTTGCACGAAGCGGGAGCGAAGCGGAAGCGTTGAAGCGGAAGCGGGGACGCCGAAGCGTCATTTTCCAAAAATCTAGGAAGCGAAGCGTCTGCGGAAGCGTCTGCTATATATATATATATTTTTTTTATATTTTTTTGCATTTATACTCAAAACAAACATCCCAAATACCAAATTAATTGTAGAAGACATGAAAACATGCATATTTTTGCATATATCAAGATAGATATATCAAGTACAACAATCATCTATATTCTAATTTCTAGCTATTACAAACATACATCAAATTTTTAAGCATATTATAAAATATAAAACATTTAAGCATATTATAAAACATAAAACATAGAGCATATTATGATTTATCTAGCAAGTGAGCAACTGTCAACATTTGTCATGTCCAAAATTCAAATAATAATGTTTACAAGATATGTCACTTGGTCACCGCCAAGCCAAAAAGGTTCAAAATTCAAATTCACAAGTCTACAAGTCTAATGAGTAATCTATGACAAAAAGTAGTAGATTGTGAATATATCTACTAATCTCTCCTTCCACCACGAATAGAACGTGGTGGTGGGCCTCCACGTGGTGGTAATGAAGAAGATGGTGCCTGTGGAAGTCGT